>CAKNYM010048888.1:59025-71949 GCA_932195095.1 Andricus curvator
AAATCATTGAAGTCTTTGTGAAATCTTATAAATCTATCCGAAATCTGTGCTCAATATTTGAAATCTTTGCGAAACATTTAAAATCTTTGAAATCTTTCTGACATCTTTGGAAATCTTTGCAAAATATTTGAAATATTTGGTAATATTTGTGAAATTACTGAAATATTTGGGAAATCATTGAAGTCTTTGTGAAATCTTATTAATCTAACCGAAATCTTTGCGAAATCTTTAAAATCGTTATGAAATTTTTGGGAAATCATTGAAATTTTCGTGCAATCTTTGGAATCAATCTGAAATCTTTGCGAAATATTTGAAATCTTTGTAAAATCATTGAAATCTTCGGGAATTCATTAAAATCTTTGTAAAATCTTTCTGAAATCTTTGGAAAGCTTTGCGAAATATTTGAAATATTTTTGAAATATCTGAGAATATTTGTGAAATTATTGAAATCTTCGTGAAATCTTTGGGAAATCATTGAAATCTTTGTGCACTCTTTGAAATGTATCTGAAATTTTTGTGAAATAATTTAAAACTTTTAAATCTATCCAAACTCTTTGCGAAATATTTGTGAAATTTTTTAAATCTTTGGGAAATCATTGAATTCTTCGTGAAATATTTGAAATATTTTTAAAATGTTTAATAATATTTGTGCAATTATTAAAATCGTTTGTGAAATCTTTGAAAAATCATTGAAGTCTTTGTGAAATCTTTTTAATCTAACCGAAATCTTTAAAATCTTTATGAAATTTGTGGGAAATCATTGAAATTTTCGTGCAATCTTTGAAATCTATCTGAAATCTTTGCGAAATATTTGAAATCTTTGAAATCTTCGGAAAATCATTAAAATCTTTGTAAAATCTTCGGAAATTTTTGCGAAATATATTTGAAATATCTGAGAATATTTGTAAAATTATTGATATCTTTGTGAAATTTTTGGGAAATCATTGAAATCTTTGTGCACGCTTTGAAATCTATTTGACATTTTTGTGAAATAATTTAACTCTTTGTGAAATATTTTTAATCTATCCAAAATCTTTGCGAAATATTTGTGAAATTTTTTAAATCTTTGGGAAATCATTGAAATCTTTGAAATCTTCGTGAAATATTTGAAAATTTTTTTAAATGTTTAATAATATTTGTGCAATTATTGAATTCTTTGTGTAATCTTATAAATCTATCCGAAATTTGTGCTAAATATTTGAAATCTTTGCGAAGCATTTAAAATCTTTGAAATCTTTCTGATATCTTTGGAAATCTTTGCAAAATATTTGAAATATTTTTGAAATATTTTTGAAATTATTGAAACCTTTGGGAAATCATTGAAATTTTCGTGCAATCTAAATCTAATCTAATCTAAATAAATCTAAAAAAAATCTAAAATCGTGGAATCTATCTGAAATCTTTGGAAATCTTTGCGAAATATTTGAAATATTTTTGAAATATCTGAGAATATTTGTGAAATCATTGAAATCGTTGTGCACTCTTTGAAATCTATTTGAAATCTTCGTGAAATATTTGATAATATTCGTGAAATGATTGAAATCTTCGAAAAAGCATTGAAGTCTTTGTGAAATCTTATTTCATCCGAAATCTGTGCTAAATATTTGAAATCTTTGTAAAATCATTGAAATTTTCAGAGAATAATTAAAATCTTTGTAAAATCTTTCTGAAATCTTTGCGAAATATTTGAAATCTTTGTTAAATCTTTGAAATCTTCGGAACATCATTAAAATCTTTCTGAAATCTTTGGAAATTATTGCGAAATATTTGAACTATATTTGAAATATTTGAGAATATTTGTGAAATTATTGAAATATTTGTGAAATTTTTGATAAATCGTTGAAATCTTTGTGCACTCTTTGATATATATCTGAAATTTTTGTGAAATAATTGAAATCTTTGTAAAATCTCTTAAATCTATCCAAAATCTTTGCGAAATATTTGTGAAATTTTTTTAATCTTTGGGAAATCATTGAAATCTTTGCACACTCTTGGAAATCTATCTGAAATATTGGGGAAATCATTGAAATCTTCGTGAAATATTTGATAATATTCTAGAAATGATTGAAATCTTTATGAAATATTTGAAAAATCATTTAAGTCTTTGTGAAATCTTATTTCATCCGAAATCTGTGCTAAATACTTGAAATCTTTGCGAAATATTTGTGAAATCTTTGAGAAATTATTAAAATCTTTGTGCAATCTTTGAAATCTTTTGGAAATATTTGATAATATTCGTGAAATGATTGAAATCTTTGCGAAATATTTGAAATCTTTATGAAATCTTTGGGAAATTATTAAAATCTTTGTGAAATTTTTGAAATCTATCGGAAATCTTTGTAAAATAATTGAAGACTTTGTGAAATATTTTTTATCGATCCGAATTTTTTGTGAAATCTTTGAAAAAGCATTGAAACCTTTGTGAATCTTTTCAATCTTTTGGAAATCTTTGTGCAATCTTTGGAATCTACCTGAATTCTTTACGAATTTTTTGAAATCTTTATGAAGTCATTAAAATCTTTGTGAAGTCTTTATGAAATCTTTGAAAATTTTTGTGAAATATTTGGTAATATTGGTGAAATTTGTGAAATCTTTGGAAAATCATTGAAATCTTTGGCTAAATGAATTTTATACCCGTATTTATTATTTAATATTTACTATTTATTGTTTATGCCTTATTTATTTAAAAATTTTACATAGTATTTCATTTCACCTAGAAAAAAAGGCTCCGCCACTTCTGTCCCTGATTCCTGTCCTGACTCTGTCCCTGAAGTATTGAAGAAGTTTTATAATTTATATTTATACGATACCTATGATTCCCCCTGGAGCCACGATGCCAGTAGCTTTGAGTCTGCAACGGTGGAAATTTGTGAGAATTGTGCTCGTCGCCTTCACCCTGAGAGCTACGGTAATGATGTCCATGGTTGGGTCCACGATTTCGCCCACTGCCGGATCCATTACCGTTGTACAAAGTAGCTTTCATTGTGGCCATTTCTCTTCGCTGATCCTCGTTTTCTCGACGCAATCTTTTCACCATAGCTTCTGCATCTTCCAAACGAGTTGCTAAATCCACTTGCACAGCATCTGGACCGCTTTCTATCTGGACTCCCACGTCCGTTACTGCGGGCTTTTCGGCTCGGACTTCTGTAACGTCCAACATTCTGGAACAGAAGACAATATTTTGTAATTCAACTTATTTATAGTTATTTAGAAACGATTATTAATTCTCAACTATCTCTGCAGTGGTATAGTCGAGGCTTTGCGTGGCCTAGCGCCGCCAGGGTACTTTTTTTGAAGTCCTGGCGTGGCCTAGCAAAGCCAGGATACTTTTTTTAGGCCTGGCCTGGCCTAGTTCCGCCAGAGGACTTTTTTTTAAGTCCTAGCGCCGCCAAGGTACTTTTTTTAAAGGCATGGCGTGGCCTAGCGCCGCCAGGGTACTTTTTTGAAGTCCTGGCGTGGCCTAGCAACGCCAGAGTACTTTTTTAGGCCTGGCCTGGCCTAGTTCCGCCAAAGAACTTTTTTTAAAGGCCTAGTTCCGCCAAAGAACTTTTTTTAAAGGCCTAGCGCCGCCAAGGTACTTTTTTTAAGGCATGGCGTGGCCTAGCGGCACGCACAGTGGGAAAAAATTACTTTTTTGGTTCAAAATAACGTACAGCCCACAAATGTTGATCGATTTAGACGATACATTTTTTTTTAAAAAAGCTCATAAGATTTCTAAGAGAGTTGTGGAGCCTGATTTTTAAAGTAGGCTTCCAATTTTTCTTATAAATAAACAAATAATAATTTTATGTTTTTTAAATTACATTGCAAGAAATTTGGATAAAAACAATATAATGATGAAGACATTTTTTTTAAGATTATAATTGTTTATATTTTAAACAAATTTAATAAACAAATGCATAATTCGGGCATTTGTCGGCAGAAAAATTCATTTTTTTTCAATGCCAGTCCTTTCCGTTGGGAACTTCATGACAATTTCAGCAACATTTATGATTAGTTGATAAATTTTATGATTTTTTAAAACAAATTTAATAAACAAATGCATTAATCAGGCATTTGTCTAAAGAAAAATTCGTTTTTTTCGATGTCAACTTTTTTAATTAGGAACTTCATGATAATTTCAGCAAATTTCATAACTTTTTATCAATTTTACGATTTTTTTAAACAAATTTAATAAACTAATGCATTATTGAGGCATCTGTCGACGGAAAAATTCTTTTTTTTTATTTCAGACTTTTTAATTCGGATTTTCATGATAATTTCAGCAAAATTCATAATTAGTTGATAAATGTTATGTTTTTTTTAACAAATTGAAAAAACAAATGCATTATTTGGACATCTGTCGATGGAAAAATTGTTCTTGGGCGCAAAATGTTGATTTCCACTGATCTAAAAAAGGTGTATCATAGACAAAAGTGGGAGAAAAAGGTCATTCTACTCGATCTTTAAGCTGCAGCCTTATTAAAAGAATGAAAGTAATGAGAAACTTAAACTGAAATGACTGAGATTGAAAAAAAAAACTTTTCCTTCGACAAATACCCAAATAATGCATATTTTTATTAAATTTGTTTAAAACATCATAGAATTTATCAACTAAGTATGAGTGTTAATGAAATTATCATTAAGTTCCCAATTAAAAAAACTTTCATCAAAAAAAAAAAAAAAAACAATTTTTCCATCGACAGATGCCCGAATAATGCATTTGTTTATTAAATTTATTTCTGGAAAAAATATAAAATTTATCAAGCAATTATGAATTTTGTTGAAATTATCATAAAGATCCCAATTAAAAAGTCTGACATCGAAAAAAAAAGAATTTTCCCGTCGACAGAAGTCCTAATAATGCATTTGTTCATTAAATTTGTTTAAAAAAATTGATCAAAAAATTATGAATTTTGCTGAAATTATCATGAAGTTGCTAATTCAAAAAGGTTGACATCGAAAAAAGCGAATTTTTCTATCGACAAATGCCTGATTAATGCATTTTTTTATTGAATTTGTTATAAAAAATCATAAAATTTATCAACTAATTATGAATGTTGCTGAAATTGTCATTAAGTTCCCAACTGAAAGGATTGGCATTGAGAAAAACGAAGTTTTGTTCCGACAAAAGCCGAATAATGCATTTGTTTATCAAATTTGTTTAAGAAAATTATAAGATCAATCAATAAATTATAAATTTTGCTGAAATTATTATAAAGTTCCTAATTAAAAAAATTGACATCGGGAAAAACGAATTTTTCTGTTGAAAAATGCCTGATTAATGCATTTGTTTATACTATTAACAATAATAATCTCGAGAAGAAATTTCTTTATAATTATATTTCTCGCAATGTAACTTAAAAAAACGTAACATTATGGAAAATCGTAGAAAACACTCGTTCAAGAAAGATGACTTTTCTACATGAAAGATGAATTTTCAGCAAAAAGTAATGGTTTTAAGCTAAACATTTTTAGAAAACAGTGGACTTTTCAATCGGAAAAGATGAATATTCTCAACCAAAAAAAAAAGAACTTTCAACAAAGAAGAATAATTTTATATCCAAAAAGACGACTTTTCAACAAAATACATCAATTTTCTACCAAATATTTGAAGTTTTAACCTATGCAATTTCCAGGATAAAGTTTCAACCGAAAATGAAATAATTACATTTTCATATAAAAACTCTAATAAAAAAAATAACTTTGAACAGAAAAAAAACGAATTTTCAACAAAATTGTTGAATTTTCAACCAAACAAATGAATGTTCGACCACCAAGATTAATGTTCTACAAAAAAAGACGAATTCCCAACTTAACTAATACACAGGATAAAGTTTTAACCAAACATGGAATAATAAATTTTCAGAAAAAAAAAATTTTTATAACAAAGAAATGAATTTTTAACAAATTTGTTAAACTTCCCAACAAAAAGATAAATTTCCGACCAAGAAGATTGATGTTCTACCAAAAAAGACGAATTTTGAACAAATTACATGAATTTTCAAAACAAATTATTTAATTTTAAAGTAAAAAAGACGAATCATCTACAAAAAAGTTGAATTTTCAACCCAAAAATATGATTTATCAACCAAAAAGTTTAATTGTCAACCACATATTTAATTTTCCACCAAATTGTTGAATTTTTAAGCCAGAAAGTTCAATTTTCTACTAAACAGTAGAATTTTTAATATCAAAGTTGGAGCTGACACCCCCTCCTTTCCGAGATTTGAAAAACAACATTTGAAAATTAAAAAATTTTATATCAGATACATAAAGTTAAGGTCTCATAACCAAATAGTTGAATTTTAATCCAAGAAGATTAATTTTTTACAAAAAAGTCGAATTTTCAACATACTACATAAATTTTCAACAAAATAGTTGCATTTTTAAACTAACAAAAAATAAATTTTCAATCAAAAAATGGAATAGTTACATGTTCATTGAAAAGAATGTTTATATAGAAAATTAATTTTCTACCACATAGTTGAATTTTCTACTAAATTGTTGAATTTTTAAGACAAGAAGACGAATTTTCTATAAAAAAATCGAATTTTGAATCCGCGAATATGAAATTTCAACAAAGTACTTCCATTTTCAACCAAAAAAATTAATTTTGTACCAGGAAGTTGAATTTTCAACAAAATTACTTGAATCCTCAAATGAAACAGATTGATTTTCAACCAAATAGTTAAATTTTCAACCAAGAAGATTAATTTTCTACTAAAAAAGTCGAATTTTCCACAAACTACATACATTTTCAACCAAATAGTCGAATTTTCAACTTAACAATATGATTTTAACGAAAAAAGTTAATTTTCAACCAATCAGTTGAATTTTCAACAAAATAGTTAATTTTTCAGTGAAAAAAATTAATTTTTAACAACCACAAAAAAAACAAATATTTAACCAAAGAAATGAATTTTTAGCCACATAGTTGAATTTTCAAACCAAAAGATTAATCTTCTACCAAAAAAGACGATTTTTCAATAAAATGCTTGAATTTTCAGAAAAATTATAATAGTTGACATTTCAACAAAAAATGATTTTAATTAAAAAAAAAAAAATTCAGCCAAAAAAGACGGATTTTCAATGAAGTACTTGAATACTCAACAAAAAAAGAGTAAAGTCGAATATTGCACCCGAGCATATGATTTTAACCAAAAAAGTTCATTTTCAACCAATCAGTTGAATTTTCAAAAAAACAGTTAAATTTTCAGTTAAAAATTTAATTTTTAACAACAAAAAATGGAATATTCAACCAATGAAATTAATTTTTAACCAAATAGTTGAATTTTAACCCAAAAGATTAATTAAAAAAAAAAAAATAATAACATAAAATACATGAATTTTCAACAAAGAACTTGAATCCTCTACCAAAACATATACATTTTCAATCAAACAGTTGCATTTTTGACCAAAAAGTTTATTTTCTGCAAAAAAGAAAGAATTTTGAACAAAATTGAGTTGAATTTTCAACCAAGAAGATTAATTTTCTATCAAAAGGACGAATTTTTAACCAAATAGTTGAATTTTTAGTCTAAAAGAGATAAATTTTCAACCGAAAATGGAATAGTTAAATCATCATTGAAAAAAAATTTTCTATTCATAAAACCGAATTTTCTAAAAAACAGTTAAATTCTCTACCAAATAGTTGAATTTTCTACAAAACAGTTGAATTAACTACCAAATAGTTGAATTTTCTACCAAATAGTTAAATTTTCAACTTAACAATATGATTTTAACGAAAAAAGTTAATTTCCAATCAATCAGTTGAATTTTCAACAAAATAGTTCAATTTTCTGTAAAAAAAAAATAAATGTTTAACAACAAAATAACAAATATTTAACCAAAGAAATGAATTTTTAACTACATACTTGAATTTGCAAACCAAAAGATTAATTTTTTACCAAAAAGACGATTTTTCAATAAAATACTTGAATTTTCAACAGAAATATAATAGTTGACATTTCAACAAAAAATTATTTTAATTTAAAAAAAGAACAATTGAATTCAGCCAAAAAGATGAATTTTGAAAAAAAAACTTGAATCCTCAACAAAAACAGAGTAAATTTAACCAAAAATTTTATTTTCTACAAAATAAAAAGAATTTTGAACAAAATGCATAAATTTTTCACTAAAAAGTTGCATTTTCAACCAAGAAGATTAATTTTTTACCCAATTTCTCAATTTTCAAGACAAAAAGACGAATTTTCTATACAAAACAGTCGAATATTACTGTATAGGTATATATTTTCAACCAATCAGTTGAATTTTCAAACAATAGTTAAGTTTTCAGTTAAAAAATTGATTTTTAACCAGAAAAAAATCGAATATTCAACCAATGAAATGAATTTTTAACCAAATAGTTGAATTTTCAACCCAAAATATTAATTTTCAACAAACAAACAAAAAATAAAATACATGAATTTGCAACAAAAAACTTGAATCCTCTACTAATACATATACATTTTCAATCAAACAGTTGCATTTTTGAACAAAAAATGTATTTTCTGCAAAAAAGAAAGAATTTTGAACAAAATTGAGTTGAATTTTCAACCAAAAAGAATACTTTTCTATCAAAAGGACGAATTTTTATCCAAATAGTTGAATTTTTAGTCTAAAAGAGATCAATTTTCAACCAAAAATGGAATAGTTAATTCTTCATTGAAAAAAATGTCTATTTAGAAAAACGAATTTTCAACAAAACAGTTGAATTCACTACCAAATAGTTGAATTTTCTACCAAATAGTTAAATTTTCAACTTAACAATATGATTTTAACGAAAAAAGTTAATTATCAACCAATCAGTTGAATTTTCAACAAAATAGTTAAATTTTCAGTGAAAAAAAATAAATTTTTAACAACAAAAAAACAAATATTTAACCAAAGAATTGAATTTTTAACTACATACTTGAATTTGCAAACCAAAAGATTAATTTTCTACCAAAAAAACGATTTTTCAATAAAATACTTGAATTTTCAACAAAAATATAATAGTTGACATTTCAAAAAAAATTATTTTAATTAAAAAAAAAACAATTGAATTCAGCCAAAAAAGATGAATTTTCAACGAAGTACTTGAATCCTCAACAAAAACAGAGTAAATTAAACCAAAAGTTTTATTTTCTACAAAATAAAAAGAATTTTGAACAAAATGCATAAATTTTTGACTAAAAAGTTGCATTTTCAACCAAGAAGATTAATTTTTTACCAAATTTCTCAATTTTCAATACAAAATTTCTACAAAATGAAAAGAATTCTTAACAAAATGCATAATAAATTTTTGACTAAAAAGTTGAATTTTAAACCAAGAAGATTAATTTTTTACCAAATTTCTCAATTTTCAAGATAAAAAGACGAATTTTCTACAAAACAGTTGAATTCTCTACCAACTTGTTGAATTTTCAAGCCAAAAGAAAGAATTTTCCATTATACTGTTTAATTTTCAACTACAAATATGAATCTTTCACCAAAAAAATGAATTTTTAATAAAGTAGTTCAACTTTCAACCAAAGAGTTGAATTTTCAACCTGAAACCTGTTATTAAATCTACTAACTTTTTCTGCTTCTCGATAATGTCAGAAAGGTGAATATTGTGCGTTTTCGCCTCATTCAAGGAAGTCTTGATGTCCTGAAGATCTTTTTCCAGAAGTTCAACCTGGAGGGGAGTGACGTTAACATACGCTGGGCTTCCCTGAAAAATTGAAAATTGAATTATAATTACCAGGATGGTTTCAAAACATAATTTTCAAAATTCCCTGAGTTTCTCCTGATTTTTCCCTGACTAATTTTTTATTTTCCCTGACCATCAATATTTAACAACCAAAATTCTAATCTTGTAAAATTTGTAATAAAAAGTATCTTATCAACGAAAATTGAAATTTCTTTTAAATTTAAAAGAATTCAAAAGAATTTGATGAAATGCTTAAGAATTCAAGGAGAGTTTAAAAGACTTCAGTATGAATGAAACAAAAACTAAATAATTCTCTTTTAGATCCATTAAATTAAGTAGAATTCAGTGAATTTAGAAGAATTCAAGTGAATTCAACAAAATTAAATAGAATTTAAAAAAATTCAAAATAAATAATATGAACTCGAGGTAAATCAATGACAATTCAGGGTGAATTCCAAATTAATTCAAATGAATTGTAAACAAATTTAAAAATCTCTTCAAATTTTTGAAATGCTACGAAATACATCACTTCTTGTACATATATTCTTTGAAATCTATTAAAATATTACAAAATTCCTTGAAATTCTATGAAATATGACGATATTTCCTGAAATCCTGAAAATTTTATGAAAATGCTTGGAGAGTCTTGAAAATCCCATAAAATAATTGTATTCCTCGGAAATATTATAAAATCCCTTGAAATATTCTAAAATATTTTAAAACCTTATAGGTCCTGTAAAATCGTTCCATATCTTCCGAAATTCTAGAGGAAATTCTTTAACAACCGCATGAACTTCTTTTTTAAATCCGTTAAAATCATTAAAATCTTTGGAAATTCCCTGAAATTTTTAAAATACATTGAAAATACTTTGGAATTTTTTTAAATACCCTAAAATATTTCGAACTCTTTGAAATCTCTTCAAATTATTGAAATCAATTAAAATTTTCATGGAATCCTTTAAATTCCCTCAAATTTTAAAAATCCTTTGAAATCTTTAGAAATCTTTTGAAACTTTATAAGGCACTTGAAAACGCCTCGGAATCTGAAAAATCCTTTGGAATAACTTCAAATGATTGAAATGTGTTAAAAATACCCTAAGATATTTCCAATCATTTGAAATCCTTTAAAATCTTTTTAAATCCCTTAAAACTTTTTAAAGCTCCGGAAATTCTTTGGAATTTTAAAATTCACTCTAAAATATTTCAAACCCTTTGAAATTTTTCGGAATTACTGAAATGATTTGAAAATTCCTTGAAATCTTTAAAAATACCATAACATATTTCAAACTCTTGAAATCTCATTAAATTACTGAAATCAATTGAAAAAGCCTTGAAATATTTTAAAATTCCCTACAATATTTCAAATACTTTGAAATCCCTGGAATCTTTTGAAAGCTCTTGAAAATTCCTTGGAATGTAAAAAAAATACCCTAAAATATTTCAAATTCTTCGAAATCCTTTAAAGTCTTTTAAAATGCCTTGAAACTTTTTAAAGCTCTTGAAAATTCTTTAGAATTTTAAAAAATACCCAAAAATATTTCAAACCCCGTGAAATACCATTAAATTACTGAAATCAGTTCAAAATTCCTTGAAATATTTTAAAATATACTAAAATATTTCAAATACTTTGAAATCGCTTGAGTCTTTTGAAAGCTCTTAAAAATTCCTTGGAATTTTAAAAAATACCATAAAATATTTCAAATACTTTGAAATCCCCTGAATCGTTTGAAGGCTCTTGAAATTTCTTGGAATTAAAAAAAATATCCTAAAAAATTTCAAATTCTTTGAAATCATTTAAAGCACTTTAAAGTCTTTTGAAATCCCTTAAAACATTTTAAAGCTCTTGAAAATTCTTTGGAATTTTAAAAAATATCCTACAATATTTCAAACCCTTTGTAATTCTTTGAAATTACTGAAAGCAATTGAAAATTCCTTGGAATCTTTGAAAATACCCTAAAATACTTCAAACCCCTTGAAATCCCATTCAATTACTGAAATTAATTGAAAAAGCCTTGAAATTTTTAAAAATACCTTGAAATATTTCAAATCCTTTGAAATCCTTTGAATTCTTTTGAAATCCCTTGAATCTTTTTGAAGCTCTTGAAAATTCCTTCAAATTTTAAAAATTACCCTAAAATATTTCATGCCCCTTAAAATCCCATTAAATTACTGAAATCGATTGAAAATTCCTTGAAATATTTTTAAATATCCTACAATATTTCAAATACTTTGAAATTGCTTGAACATTTGAAAATTTTGAAAATTTCTTTAAAATTAATTGGAATTTTTAAAAATACCCTAAAATATTTAAAATCCTTTTAAATCTTTTGACATGTTTTAAAACTCCTTCACATGTTTTAAAGCCCTTGAAAATTCCTTGGATCTTTTAAGAATACCCTAAATTCTTTTGAAGTTCCTTCAAATTATTGAAATTTGTTGAAAATTCTTCGGAATCTTTCAAAATACCCAAAAATATTTCAAATCCTTTGAAATCTCTAGAAATCAAACCCCTTGAATTCCCATTAAATTACTGAAATCAATTGAAAATTCCTTGAAATATTTTAAAATATACTAAAATATTTCAAATACTTTGAAATCGCTTGAGTCTTTTGAAAGCTCTTAAAAATTCCTTGGAATTAAAAAAAATACCCTAAGATATTTCAAATACTTTGAAATCCCTTGAATCTTTTGAAGGCTCTTGAAATTTCTTGGAATTTAAAAAAATTCCCTGAAAAATTTCAAATTCTTTGAAATCCTTTAAAGCACTTTAAACTTTTGAATTCCCTTACAACTTTTTAAAGCTCTCGAAAATTCTTTGGAATTTTAAAAAATACCCTAAAATATTTCAAACCCTTTGGAATTCTTTGAAATTACTGAAAGCAACTGAAAATTCCTTGGTATCTTTAAAAATACCCTAAAATATTTCAAACCCTTCGAAATTCCATTCAATTACTGGAATCAATTGAAAAAGTCTTGAAATTTTAAAAAATACCTTGGAATATTTCAAATCCTTTGAAATTCTTTAAAGTCTTTTGAAATCCCTTGAATCTTTTTGAAGCTCTTGAAAATTCCTTCAAATTTTAAAAATTACCCTAAAATATTTCATGCCCCTTAAAATCCCATTAAATTACTGAAATCGATGGAAAATTCCTTGAAATATTTTTAAATATCCTACAATATTTCAAATACTTTGAAATCGCTTGAAACTTTTGAAAGATCTTTAAAATTCCTTGGAATTTTAAAAAATACCCTAAAATATTTCAAATCCT
>CAKNYM010048888.1:104590-141943 GCA_932195095.1 Andricus curvator
CAGTTTAGAAGGTGTTTGAAAATTCTTCTCTTGGTAGAAATTTCACCTTTTCAGTTAAAAATGCAACTGTTTAGTTGAAAATGGATTTTTTTCAGTTTTAAATTCTTGTATTTTGTTAAAAAATCGTCTGTTTGGTAGAAAATTAATGTCCTTGGTTGAAAATTCAACTGTTTGGTCAAAAATTCAACTATTTCGTTGAACATTTTTGTCTTATTTGGATGAACTCAGCTCTTTTTGATTTAAAATAAAAATTTTTTTAGTGGAAATATCGACTATTACATTTTTCGTTGAGAATTAATGTTTTTTTGTTAAAAACTCATCTCTTTCTTCGAAAACTTATCTATTTCGTTTAAAATTCTTCTTTTTTTGGTAGAAAAATAATCTATTTTTTTGAAAATACAACTATTTGATTTAAAATTAACTTTCTTGTAAGAATTTCACCTTTTCTGTTAAAAGTGCAATCGTTTGATTGGAAAAGGATCTCTTTTAGTTGAAAATGTAGTATTTATAACAATAAATACATAGTTTTTGTTATAAAGTAATTATTGGAAATATTTCGTTAATAATTATTAATTACATCTATCGTAACCATAGAAGTTTTGTTGTGGCACTCGTATTTTGACCGTTATATTTCCTTATGAAAATAACTGTAAAACGGATTCTGAAAAAAGTATAAATAATATATTAAGCAGAAAATATACTGAAATAATTAAATTTGCCCAATAAATGCTATATTGATTTTTAATTAATTGATTTAACGAGGGTGCCTATAGCGACCTGGAAATCTCTTTGAATTTTTCATGAGAACCATGAATTTAATTTTTTTATTCTTTGCTTATAAAACATTTATTGTATTGAAATCCAAAGAGTAATTTAAATCTTTTATTTTATTTGTATTTCTGATAATCTTTTAGTATTTTCATATTTAAAATGTGGTAAAGAATATTGAAGTACACATTTTTGTAATATTTCACTTACAAATTATAAAAATTATTAGTTGAAAATATCGATGTTAATTTTCACGATTACAAAAAATTCCACAAAGATTTCAAAGATTTTGAAATGATTCAAAGATTTCAAATTGTTTGAAAGGATTTCACAAACTGCTTCATTTTTTGATCAGAATTAATCTTTTTTTGGAATGAAAATTTAATTACTAATTAAAAGTTTAACTCTAATCTCTTTGCTTGAAAAATGAGCTATTTTGTTGAAAATTCATTTTTTTAGCTGAAAATTATTATTTTTTTTTTTTACTGAAAATTTAACGATTCCAGTTGAAGCTTGAAGTAATTTATTGAACTTTTTTTGTTGAAAATTATTATTTTAACTGAAAATGCAACTATTCCAGTTGAATATTTCATCATTTTAGTTAAAAACGCATCTCTTTGGTTGAATATACATTTTTGTTTAACTAAAAATTTAAATATTTAATTTTTGGTTGAAAAATTATCTTTTTTTAGTTGAAAAACTCGTCTTTCTTTTGTAGAAATTAATCTTCTTGGTAGAAATTCGATTTTTTTGTCTTACAATTCAACTATTCCAGATGAAGATTCATACATTTAGTTGACAATTCATCACATTGTTTGGAAATGTCATTATTTTTTTGAAAATTAGTTTCTTTTGTTAAGCATTTTAATTTTTTAACTGAAAGTGTATAACAGTACTCTAATTGAATATTCCATCATTTTAGTTAAAAATTCATCTCTTTGGTTGAACATTAATTTTTTGACTAAAAATGTAACTGTCCAATTTTTGGTTGACAATTTATCATTTTTTAGTTGACAATTCATGTATTTTGTTAAAAATTCGTCTTTTTGTAGAAATTAATCTTCTTGGTTGAAAATTCAACTATTCCAGTTAAAACTTAATCTTTTTTGATAAAAACTCAACTATTCCAGTTAAAGATTCATCATTTTAGATAAAATTTTATCAATTTGCTCAAAAATTAATTATTTTACCGAAATATTAACTATTCCATTTTTGGTTGAAAACTGATTTTTTTCAGTTCAAAATTCAACTATTTTATTGGAAATTTGTCTTTTTTAGTTGAAAATTCAACTATTTCTTTGAAAATTGATATATTTTATAGAAAATTCATCTTTTTGTTTGAAAATAAAACTACTTGGTTGAAAATTAAACTCGTTTGTTAAAAAGTTTATCATTTTGGTTTAAAATTCATCTATTCCAGTTAAAGAGTCATAATCTTAGTTGAAAATTCATCACTTTGGTTGCCAATGTGTTTTTTTTTCGCAGAAAATTAATTTTTTTAATTGAAAATTTAACTACTTAATTTTTGGTTGACAATTTATATTTTTTAATTGAAGATTCAACTGTTTTGATGAAAATTCATGTATTTTGTTGAAAAATCGTCTTTTGTGGTAGAAAATTAATCTTCTTGTTTGAAAATTCATCTTTATTGTTAAAAATTCAGCATTTTAATTAAAAATGCACCGTTTTGGTTGAAAATTCAACTATTCCAGTTAAAGATTTATTAATTTGGATGAAACTTAATCGTTTTTGATAAAAACTCAACTATTACAGTTGAAGATTCATCATTTTAGTTGAAAATTTATCAGTTTGGTCAAAAATTAATTATTGTACCTGAAATTTAAATATTCCATTTTTTGTTGAAAACTGATCTTTTTCAGATGAAAATTCAACTATTTGATTGTAAAATTGGTCTTTTTTAGTTGAAATTTCAACTATTTCGTTGAAAATTGATGTATTTTATTCAAAAGTCATCTTTTTGGTTTAAAATGCAAGTATCTTAGTTAAATATTGATCATTCTAGTTGAAATTTCATCTTTTTTGTTGAAAATAAAACTACTTGGTTGAAAGTTAAACTCTTTTGTTAAAAATTCATCATTTTGGTTTAAAATTGACCTATTCAATTTTCGGTTGACAATTTATCTTTTTTAGTTGAAAATTCATGTATTTTGTTGAAAATTCGTTTTTTTTTTTTGTAGAAATTAATCTTCTTGGCTGAAAATTCAACTATTCCAGTTGAAGATTCATAATTTTAGTTGAAAATTTATCTTTTTGGTTTAAGATCCTAACATTCCAGTTGAAGATTCTTCAGTTTAGTTGAAAATTCACCAGTTTGATTGCAAATTAATTTTTTTTAAACAAAAATTGAACCATTCCATTTTTTTTCGAAATTGATTTCTTTTAGTTCAAAATTAAACCATCTGGTTGAAAATTTGTCTTTTTTAGTTTAAAATTCATGTATTTTGTTGAAACCCCGTTTTTTTGGCAGAAAATTAATCTTCTTGTTTTAAAATTCATCTTTTTGGTTAAAAATTTAAGTATTCCAGTTTAGTTGAAAATTCATCAGTTTGGTGGAATTTTTTTTGGGTGAAAAAATTAATTTTTCTAACTGAAATTTTAACTATTCCATTTTTGGCTGAAAACTTAACTTTTTTAGTTGAAAATTCAACTATATGGTTGAAAATTAATATTCTTTAATTGAAAATCCAACTATTTGGTTGAGAATTCGAATATCTTGTTGAAAAATCAACTATTTGGTTTAAAAAAATTTAATTTTTAACATCGTATATTTAAAGAGTAAATGGGAAAATTTGATCCCTGCATTTAATTATTTTTATTTCTTTCAGTATATTCCGTCGAGTCAGTTTAAGCACATAGTAAAAGACGTGAAAAGGCAGAAAATTAAAACCGACGAAGAAAATGCGTGGGCCTCCTTCGTCCAGCAACAAGATGTAGAAAAACTATATCATCGATTGAAAGAAATCGATCCAAAATTACAAAATGTTAATCGCCGTGGTTTTGAAAGTGTGGAGGAAGTAGACAGAGAACTTCAGCGCCTGGAAGAAGACGCACTTCCAGAAATAAATAAGAGAACCAACAAAGGGGAATACGAGATCCGAGTAACTATTCATTATATAAAAAATTATTAAATCGATTTTAATCAACTTTCTTAGATTAAACCTAGTTCAGGCCTCGGACTCACTTTAGGGATCAAACATAGTGTAAATAGTGTCACAAGTTTAAAAAATAGTGTAAAAATAGTAAAAAATTTCAAGTATTAAAAATTAACTTCAATGTTTATTTAAAATGTTATTCTTTAGTCATTAAATTATCAAAATTTCTATTTATTTATCGCAGAATTCACAGTCTTTCCCCTTTTTCTCATTTTTCCACTAAAATGCGAACTGAATTAATAGAACGAAAAGTCTACTATTAAGTTGAAAATTCGACTGTTTTGTTGAAAATTCGTTTTTTAGACTTGAAAATTTATCTCATTCTAGAGAAATTTAATCTTTTTTGGTTAATAATGCAACTCTCTGGTTAAAAATTAATCTGTTTCGGTTGAAAATTAGCTTTTTTGTTGGAAATTTACATTGACTGGTTAAAAATTCAACTGTTTTGTGGAAATTTCGTATTTTTATCTCTAAAATTAATAAATTTGGTAGAAGATTTAGCTATTTGAATCAAAATTCGTCTTTTTCGGTTAAATCCAACTGTTTTTCATTTTAAATTAAAATATTTTTTTTGTTTAAAAATCAAAAATATTACATTTTTGGTAAAAAATTAATCTGTTTAAGCTGCCAATTCAACTCCTTGATTGAAAGTTAAACTCTTTTGTTAAAAATTCATTTTATTGGTTGAAGGTTCATCATTTTAATTGAAAATTCATATTTTTGGTAGAAAATTTAATAATTTTCTTAAAAATCCGTATTTTTGTTGTTGAAAATTAATTTTTTATTCTGAAAATTTAACTATTCCAGTAGAAAAATGATCTAAATAATTGAAAATTCGTTTTATTTTTAAAAAATTTGACGTAAAATTTAACTAATCCAGTCCAATATTCCATTATTTTAGTTTAAAATTCGCCTCTTTAGTTCAAAATTAATTTTTCAAACTGAAAATTTAAATATTTAGTTTTTGCTTAAAAATTTATCTTTTTCAGTTCACAATTTTTGTGAAAATTCGTCTTTTTTGGTAGAAACTTCATCTTTGCGGTTGAAAATTCAACTATTCCAGTTGAAGATTCATGATTTTATTTGAAAATCCATATTTTTGGTTGAAAATTTAATAATATTCTTAAAAATCCGTATTTTTGTTGTTGAAAATCAATTTTTTATTCTGAAAATTTAACTATTCCAGTAGAAAAACGAACTAAATTATTGAAAATTCGTTTTTTAGTAAAAAAATTTGACGTAAAATTTAACTAATCCAGTTCAATACTCCATCATTTTAGTTAAAAATTCGTCTCTTTAGTTCAAAATTAAGTTTTTAAACTGAAAATTTAAATATTTAGTTTTTGCTTAAAAATTTATCTTTTTTAGTTCACAATTTTTGTGAAAATTCGTCTTTTTTGGTGGAAAATTCATCTTTGTGGTTGAAAATTCAACTATTCCAGTTGAAGATCCATGATTTTATAAGAAAATTCATCTTTTTGGTTGAAAATTCAACTACTTGGTTAAAAGTTAAACTCTTTTGTTAAAAACCATTTTTTTAATTGAAGATTCATCATTTTTATTGAAACTTCATCTCTTTGATTGGAAACTTCACAATTTTGTTGAAAATTCATTTTTTTTAAATTTGACTATTTGGTTGAAATTTAAAAAAAATGAAAATTTTTTTAAGCTGAAAATTGAACTAATACAGTGAAATATTCCATTATTTTAGTTAAAAATTCATCTCTTTAGTTGAAAATTAATTTTTTTAGGTATAAATTTATGTATTCAATTTTTGGTACAAAATTTATCTTTTTTGTTGAAAATTCATGTATTTTGATGAAAATTCGTCTTTTTGCCTTGAAAATTCAATAGTTTGGTATAAAATTCAACTATTTGGTACAAGAATAAACTGCTTTGTAGAAAATAATTTTTTTTTATTGAAAATTAATTCTTCTCAATATAAATTTAACTACTCTAAACAAATAAAATTTGGACTAATATCATATACATTGTTCAAAATATTTAGTTGAAAATGTATGTAGTTTATTAAAAATTCGTCTTTTTTGGTAGAAAATTCAAGTGTTTGTTTAAAAATGTATGTATTTTCTTCGTAATTCATCTTTTTTTGGTAGAAAATTAATCTTCTTAGTCGAAAATTAATCTTTTTGTTTGAAAATTTAACTATTTGGTAGAAAATTCAACTGTTTAGTTGAAACCTGATCTTTTTGGCTTGAAAATTCAACATTCTGGATGCAATTTTTTTCATTATTGACTAAAAAGTCTTGCTCGGTTGAAGATTCGTCTTTTTGATTTGAAAATTCATCTCTTTTTGTGAAAGTTCATCTTTTTTGGGTTAAAATAAAATTTTTTATAAGAAATCGAATATTCGGTTAAAAATTCACTTCTTGGTTGAAAAAGAATTTTGTTTAACTGAAAATTTAACTATTCCAATTGAAGATTCATCATTATAAAAGTAAAAGTAAAAATTAAAAGTTGAACTACTTTAGTTTAAAGTTTTACTATTTGGTTGAAAATTCAACAATTTTGTGAAAAAAGTCATTCTTTTTGTTCGAAAATTGAACTGTATTGTCGAAAATTCATCTATTTTTGTAGAAAATTATCTTTTTGTTGAAAATTCATCTTTTTAGTTTAAAAATTAATTCGTTTTTAGTAGAAATTTCATCTTTTTTGGATAAAACTATAACGGTTTGATTGAAAATTAATTTTCTTTGGTTGAGGATTCAACTATTTTGTTGGAAATTCGTACTTTTTGGTTCAATTCAACTAATTTTTATTTAAAATGAAATTTTTTTCTTGGTTAAAACATCAACTATTATATTTCTTGTTGAGAAATTCATGGTTAATCTTTTTTGGTTGAAAATTCACCTCTTTGTTTGAATGTTGAACTATTTTGTTGAAAATTGATCTTTTTAATTCAAAATTCAAGTACTTGGGTAAAAGTTGAACTAATTTAGTTTAAAATTTTACTATTTGGTTGAAAATTCTACTATTTTCGTAGAAAATGATCTTTTTGTTGAAAATTCATGTTTTTAGTTTAAAAATTAATTAGTTTTTAGTAGAAATTTCATCTTTTTTGGATAAAAATGTAACTTTTTGATTGAAAATTAATAAAATTAGTTTAAAAAAGCCATTCTTTTTATTCGAAAATTGAACTTTATTGTTGAAAATTCAACTATTTTATTGGAAATTCGTACTTTTTGGTTCAATTCAACTAATTTTGATTTAACATGAAAATCTTTTCTTGGTTAAAACATCAACTATTATATTTCTTGTTTAGAAATTCATGATTAATCTTTTTTGGTTGAAAATTCAGCTACTTGGTTGAAAGTTGAACTAATTTGTTAATTCATTAGAAATATTCGGTAAAAATTACGTAAGATAGCGGGGGATGAGGGTTAAATCTCTCGAACCTTAAAAAAAACTACGTAATTAATGCACGGCTCCTAATCAACCATTGAGACGATTTTTAGCCAATTAGAGAAAAAGTTGAAAATATTTTTTAAGGAAAAGTAAAGAAGTAGTATCATTGGTTGAAAATTGTGAGAAAATAGTATCTTTAGTGTCATTTTTTCGAAATAGTAGCAAAATAGTGTCATCTCTCAAAAGAAGTGTCAAATAATGTCAATAGTGTGATGAGTCCGAGGCCTGAATTAATTTCAATTTAATAAACTTCTTAAATTAAACCTAGACCAGCCCTCTAATCCTCCATTCTCAAATCTAATTTTCTCCCACAGGATCGACTGATAGAGGACAAAACCCTAAAGAAAATTCCTCTAATGAAAGACAGTGGCACAGGCAGTACAAATTTCCTTCTTACAATTCCCGAAGAGGAATTCCTCTCCTCCACTTTTGAAAGAACTGCGGAGGCAAAACCCCGGGGCAAAAATAACTCGAGGAAATCTTCATCTGCTCGTGGTTTTAGACAGAGAAAGGATCATTCAAAACAACTGATTAATGCAATGCACGACCTGGATTACAGTTCCAGTCCTGAATTGAGTCCGGATCGACTGACTGACCGAGAAGAGATCATGTACGTGAGACCGGATCCAATGATAGCCGCTAAAATCGTAGGAACGCAGAAAAAAATTTCCGAAGTCCTAGACGAAATTGCCCACAGACTTGGAAGAATTCCTCTTCCTGATGGCGACCGAGACCTTTACAGGCGGCAACAGCGGGTCATGGAATTCTCCGTCAGATTTGCGAGGAATTATTTGTACGATTTGGGGAGGCAAGTTGCCGAAATTCGAAGACATGTGAATGCTATTTCCCCAAGTTTCAGGAAAAAAATAGGCAGAAGGGGTGTTGTTTTTCATATTCAGGCGATTGAACAGAAGCTGTCGACTGCTCATCAGCTTCTGCTGCACGCGTTGAGTGCATATTGTAAACATATTCCCAGCTCGGTACTTAAAGGACATCCGGGAAAGTTGAAGGAAATCCTGCAAGTTGTTATTGATCTCAAAGAGTTTTGCGAGAAAATTCATCTGGCTCCGGATTACGTCGGCTCTGGAGATATGGAAGGACTGCCTCTGGTAAGAGAAAAATAATTGTAAGAATTGAAAAGAATAGCTTAGAATTTGAGGAAATGGATACTAATTCACATAAAAGAACTTCAACTCAGGGTTTCTACTGACTGGGAAACCCGGGAAATAGCCGGGAATTAAAATAAAACATGGAATACAAATTCGAGTCGGGAATCAATTTTAAAGTTTTGGAAAATTTGAATTTTGAATGGTTTCAAGAAAGTAAAAAAATTTCCTAAGATTTCTGGGATAATCTACAATGATTTTTTATTTTGAAAAATTAATTTTAAGATAATATTTCAAAACATTTCCATAATTGTGAAAAAAGAATTTGGAAGATTTTAAGGAAATTTTTCTAATTAGAATTTTTTTTAATTTTAGGAAAAATACCAATCGTTTTAAAAGATATTTATATGCGAAATCTTTTTTTAATGTTAGGAAAAATTCGAATAATTTTGAAAGATATTTAGAAGGTTTAGAAGTTTTGAACAGATACCAAAATAATTAAAAATTTGAAAGTACTTCAAAAAACGTAAAGAAAATTTACGTTTTTGCAGATTTAGAACAAAAGTGCGAAACTTTTTAACAATTTTGAAAGGTTTCCTTAAGATTCCTGGGAAAATTACACCTACATTATTTTTTATTTTAAAAGATTTTTCAAAATTTTAGGAATAATTCGAGTCAGTATGGAAGGTGTTTGAAAATTCTTCTCTTGGTAGACATTTCGGTTGAAAATGGATCTTTTTTTAGTTGAAATTCGTGCACTTTGTTAAAAATACGTCTTTTTGGTAGAAAATTAATTTTCTTGATAGAAAATTCATATTTTTGGTAGAAAATTTAATCGCTTGATTTTTGTTTGTTTGTTGAAAATTCATATTTTTGGATTGAAAATTCAACTGTTTGCTTAAACATTCAACTGCTTTGTTGAAAATTCGTCTTTTTGGATGAATTCAACTCGTTTTGATTTAAAATTATTAAAATATTTTTTAGTTGAAATATCGACTATAACATTTCTCGTTGAGAATTCCTTTTTTTTGTTGAGAATTTAACTATCACCTACTTGGTTAAAAGTTGAAACTACTTTGTTAAAAATTAATTTTTTAATGAAGATTCATCATTTTAGTTGAAAATTCATTTCTTTGGTTGAAAACTGATCTATTTCGTTCAAAATTCTTATTTTTTTTATAGAAAACTAATCTATTTGGTTGAAAATTCCACTATTTGTTTTAAAATTAACTTTTTTGTAACAATTTCACCTTTTCTGTTAAAAATGCAATTGTTTTATTGAAAATTGATCTCTTTTAGTTAAGAAATTCAAAATACAAAATATACTTTGTAAATGTAAATGTACTTAGTTAAAAATTCTTCTTTTTGGTAGAAAATTAATTTTCTTGATATAAAATTCATCTTTTTGGTAGAAAATTCAATTGCTTGGTTGGAAATGTTTTTTTGTTGTTAAAAATTCATATTTTCGGATTGAAAATTCAACTGTTTGGTTAAAAATTCAATTATTTTGTTGAAAATTCGTTTTATTCAGATGAACTCAACTCTTTTTTATTTGAAATAAAAATATTTTTCAGTTGAAATATCGACTATTACATTTTTCGTTGAGAATTCATGGTTTTTGGTTAAAAATTCATCTCTTTTGTTGAAAACTTATCTGTTTCGTTTAAAATTCTTCTTTTTTGGTAGCAAATTTTTCTATTTGGTTAAAAATGCAACTATTTGATTCAGAATTAACTTTTTTGTAACAATTTTACCTTTTCTGTTAAAAGTGCAATTGTTTGGTTGAAAATGTAACTATTTTGTTGAAAATTCATGTATTTTATTAAAAATTCGTCTTTTTCGTAGAAAATTAATGTTCTTGGTTAAAAATTCAACTTTTTGGTCAAAAAATCGACTATTTTGTTGAAAAATCGTCTTATTTGGATGAATTTGGAAAAAAATCATCTCGTTGGGTGAAAACTTATCTATTTTGTTCAAAATTCCTAATTTTTTGTAGAAAATTAATCTATTTGGTTGAAAATTGAACTATTTGGTTTTAAATTAACTTTTGTATTGAAAATTCATATTTTCGGTTTAAATAATTAAACTATAGTGTAGAAAAGTGACCTCTTTTGGTTAAAAATGCAACTGTTTTTGAAAAATAAAACTTTTTTGATACAAAATTCAACTATTTTGTTGAAAATTCGTCTTTTCTCAAAAATAATTTAAAATTTGCAAAGATTTCAAAAAATTTTAAACAAAATGTGGATTTTTTAAAGATTTCGACACCAAATTTAGAAGCGTTTTAAGAATTTTCAAAGGTTTCAAGATAATAGAATAATTTTCTGAAGATTCATTGAAAAATTTCAAATGATTTCCTGAAATTTCGAATTGTCAAAGATTTTAAAGCAAAATTTTTCAATTTTGCAATATTAAAAAATTTTAGAAAAAATTCGAGTAAGCTTAAGAGATATTTCAAAGAAAGAAAGGTTTCAAAAGAACAATTTTTTCAGATTCATAGGAAAATTTCAAGTGATTTCTTTGTTGTTAAAAAATTAATTATAAGAGAAAATCGGATAAGTAATTCAACAGATTTTCTTAAATTTCAAAAGAATGTAGAAGATTTTAAAGCACAAATTTACAAGATTACATAATTTGAAAAAAAATTCGAATAAGTTTAAAAGATATTTCAAAGTTTTTAAAAGATACAAAAATAGTTTAAAGCTTGAAAAGATTTTAAAACAAAACAAAATGTAGATTTTTGAATATTTCGAAATCAAATTTAGAAGCTTTTTAAGAATTTAGAAAGGTTTCAAGAGAATAGACAAATTTTTTTGAAGATTCATGGAAAAATTATAAATAATTTTTTATTTTAAAAAATGAATTCTAATAGAAAATTGAAAAAGATTTCAAAACATTTCAAACGATTTCCTAAAATTTCAAAAAAAATTAGAAGATTTTAAAGCAACATTGATCACTTTTGCAAGATTACAAAATTTAAAAAAAGTCGATTAAATTTAAAAGATATTTAGAAGTTTTGAAAAGATTTAAACAAAATTTTGACATGGAAATTATATTTCCCACATTAGGTGTACAAAAATTTACCAGAAGAGGGCCACCATCGTGTGCCGAAATTTTTTAAGCAATTGTAGTCTAATTGTATTCATTTTTACCCGCCTCGTTATTTAAAACCGGGAAATAACCGAAATTTGATGCTCGAAAATTAGTAGACACCCTGTCAACTATTATATTTCTGGATTTTTTTCCAACTTTCTATCACTTTCCAATAATTTCTGACCAGATTTTTAAATTATAAAGGGGAAGGACACAGACAACAGATGCAGTGCAATTTTGTCCAAATTGCGACTTACTTCTGATAATGAGTCGCAAGTTTTGACTCATACAACCCGGTCGACTTTGGCGACTGCTGCAAATACAATGCGAAGTAAAAAAAGGAGTATTCGAAAACAAGTTACAAATCGTCTCAGTATGTACAGCATGGATACACGGTTGCCAAAAAGTCAGCCGAACAGAAAAACAAGTAAATCTATTCTCACAATTTTCTAAAATTCTAGAGTTCTGAATCTATCAGAATACAGGGATCACAGCGGTTCAGTATTTCAAGTTTAGGTAAAAAAGATGATTTAAGGGGATTTAATTTATTTCCTATCTAAAAAAAGTTTAATATATGTTAATTTTTAATTTTTGAAAATTAAATCTGCAAGTAATCCCTTTTAATATAAAAAATCATAGAAAATCTTATGCGAATTGAGACATTTGTGCTTTTTAAATAATCTTACTCCACTGCTGGAAATTAATATCTTTTTAAAAAATTTTAATATAAAATCATAAAGTTTCGAAGAAGACTTAAAATTTCTAAAAATTTTAGATTGTAATCATCGTGATTCGCAATATTCAACAAACTTCGGTTATGTTAGTGCGTTTTATCCGGAAATGGGTATTTTTAGTAAGAAATTATTAGATTTCAAAATTTCTAAAATTTTCGACAATTTACTTTTCGGCTTTTTAAAACTTAAACTTTTTAAAACAAAAATCATAATTTTTTATGATAATAAAATATATTGTAATAATTATAATTTAAAAAAAAATTGTAGGTTACGTTAGCGTTTCTTACCAAAAATTAATATTTTAAAACGAAAATCATTATGATTTGAACAAGATTTAGAAGAATCATGGAACAATTTTGGGTCCCTTTTTTGGCTTACATATTTCAACAATTTGATTGAAAGTTTTTTTCTTTCTTGCCTGGAAAATCATTTTTGGTTACAAATTCAATTATTTGGTTAAAATTTAAACTATTTTCTTAAAAATTCATTTTTTTGTAGAAGATTCAGCATTTTAGTTGAAAATTCATCTTTTTGGTTAAAAATGTACCTATTTTCTAGAAAAGTCTTCTTTTTTGGATTAAAAATTCAACTGTTTTGATAGAAAATTCGTAATTTCGGTTTAAAAATTCAACTGTTTCGTAGAAAATACGTCTTTTAGGCTCGACATTTTAACAATTTGGTTGAATTTTTTTTTCTTCACTGAAAAATCTTTTTTGGTAAAAAATTCAATTATTTTGTTGAAAAGTTGTCTTTTTAGTTTGAAAATTTATCTCTTTTGGTCAAAATATTATATTTTTTGTTTAAAAATGCAACTGTTTGGTTGAAAATTAATCTGTTTTGGTTGAGGATTCAACTGTTTTAGTGAAAATTAATCTTTTTTGGATGAATTCAACTGTTATTAATTTATGATAAAAATCTTTTTTGTTTGAAATATCAACTATTACGTTTTTGTTGAGAATTAATCTTTTTTGGTTGAAAATTCAACTCTTTTGGTAGAAATTCCTTTTTTTTTTTGTTAAAATTTTTATTATTTTGTTGAAAATTCAACAATTTTGTTAGAAAGTCATCATTTTTTGTTAAAAATTCAATTATTTGGTTAAAATGTGAAGTGTTTTGTTAGAAATTCATTTTTTTAGTTGAAAATTCGTAATTTCAGTTTGAAAATTCAACTTTTTTGAAGAAAATGAGTCTTTTTGGCTAAAAAATTCGACAATTTAGTTGATTTTTTTTTATTTCTTGACTGAAATTTTTTTTTTTCGCTAAAAGTTCAATTATTTTGTTGAAAAGTCGTCTTTTTGTTTTTAAAATTAATCTCTTTTGGTAGAAATGTCATATTTTTTGGTTAAAAATGCCATTGTTTGTTTGAAAATTAATCTGTTTTGGTTGAGGATTCAACTCTTTGATTGAAAATTCGTCTTTTTGAACGAATTAAACTGTTATTAATTTAAAATTAAAATCTTTTTTCTTCGAAACATCATCTTTTACATTTTTTGTTGAGAATTCATTTTTCTTGTTTCAAAATTCATCTCTTTTGGTAGAAATTTCATCTTTTTTGGTTAAAAATTGTATTAATTGGTTAAAAATTTAATTATTTTTTGAAAATTCAACAATTTTGTTAACAATTCATACTTTTTAGTTTGTAAAATAAACAATTTTATTGAAAAATCAATTATCTTGTTGAAAAGTTGTCTTTTTTGGATGCATTAAACTATTTTTTATTTGAAATTAAAATCTTTTTTGTTATAAATATCAACTATTAGATTTTTCGTTGAGATTTCTTTTTTCGTTGAAAATTCATCTACTTTGTTCAAAGTTGAATTACTTTCTTAAAAATTAATTTTTTTGTTTAATATTCATTTTAGTTGAAAATTCATTTCTTTAGTTAGAAATTCAACTATTTTGTTGAAAAGTCGTTATTTTTCTTGTTGTTGGAAATTCAACTATTTAGTTAAAAATGCATTTAATTTGTTGATAATGCAATATTTTTACTTGAAATATAATGAATTTGAAGCGTTTTAATTAAAACTTAATATTACTACTCACATTAAATTCATTTAAAACAATTCATTTCCCTATTTTCGTGAAAAATCTTCTTTAAAGGCTCCTTATTTTCTAATATCTTGAATTTCTCTTTATGATTCTTAAAAAATCGATCGAAAATTTAAAAAAAGAGTGAAAAGGGGAAAATTGTGTCCAAATTTTTGACTTTAGGCCTTTTAGGGCATCTTTCAAACGATAGTGAGAAAAAAGGTAATTAGATCAGAAAATAGATAGACTGTGATCCCTGAAAATAGAAAGATTTTTCATTAATAGGCATTAATAATAAGTTTTTTTTCAGTAGGTCTTTCACAGAAGGAAAAGAAGCGAAATAGCATAAGTAATTTAAAACCAATTTTCAATAATCGACCACAAACACCTGAGTTTCTACATCCTAGTCCTGTTAATCACAAGTCTTCTAAAGAGGTGATTAGAAACGGAGTGACAAAAATTAGCATACCACCGAAAGAGGATGATATAAAAACGATGATGGAAATTATTGTGCCGACTGATTCAGACGCTGTAAGAGTTCAATTTTTTTCCAGGAGTTTATCATATTTTCAATATTTGGAAAAATTAAATTAAGTTTTTTCAGGATAGTAGTATCGAAACGCACCGGAGGTTTGAAAACCTCTGCTTGGATCAACAATCTAAAGTTCAGAGACTTCCTGCAAGATCTCACACCTTCCAAAATTCCGAAAAGTGCAGTAAATTCAGTTCTCTTCCAAATGAAGAAGAATTAACTAAGAAAGTTACTCAGATCACTGAAGAACACTTATCTAATTTAGTACCCGTAATAGCAGATTTAATGTCCCTTATTAGAAGTAATGTGAGTACAGTTTTGTTATGACTTTACAAATTCAGAAAATTAAATTTGGAATATTTTAGATCAGAGCAGGTCTCGGCCTCACCATACTATTGACACTATTTGGCACTTTTTTTGAGCGATGACACTATTTTTGTACTTTTTCTTTAAAAATATTTGTGATTTTCTTCGCTAATTGGCTAAAATAATATCCCACCGTCTCAACGAATCACAAGATACCAGAAAATTGTCTCAATGGCTGATTAAGGGCCGTGCATAAATTACGTAAAGTTTTTGTTTCGTGAAATTTTAAACCACGTACGTTTTTAATCAACGTAATAGTTGATATTTTCAACTGAGAAAAGATTTTCATTTTAAATCAGAAACAGTTGAATTGAACCAAAAAGAGCGAATTTTAACAAAATAGTTTAATCATCAACCAAAACAGATTAATGTTCTACCAAACAGTAGCTTTTTTAAATAAAAAGCATTAATTTTCAATCAAACAGTTGCATTTTTAACCAAAAAGTTTAATTTTCTACAAAACAGTTGAATTTTTAACTCAGAAGAATAATCTTCTACCAAAAAAGATGAATTCTTTAAAAAAATACATACATTTTTTACCAGAAAAGACGAATTTTCAACAAAATACCTACATTTTTAACCAAGTAGTTGAATTTTCAACCAAGATTAATTTTCTGCAAAGACAGATGAATTTTCATAAATTTTCAACTGAATAGTTGAATTTTTTAACTTAAAAAGATCAATCTTTAATAAAAAATGGAGTAGTTAAATTTTCAATTAAAAGATTTAATTTCCAATTA
The DNA here is from genome assembly GCA_932195095.1 of Andricus curvator. Taxonomy (NCBI): domain Eukaryota; kingdom Metazoa; phylum Arthropoda; class Insecta; order Hymenoptera; family Cynipidae; genus Andricus; species Andricus curvator. The sequence goes on from CAKNYM010048888.1 coordinate 120,554, forward strand.
AAAAATAGAAATTTCTACAAAGCAGTGTAATTTTGTACCAAATAGTCGAATTTGATACTAAACTGATAAATTTTTGAGCCAAAAATATGAATTTTTTACAAAAAAATTGAATTTTCAACCGAAAAAGATTATTTTTTAACCAGACATCTGCTTTTTTTATCAAGAAGGTTACATTTCTACGTAAAGAGATGAGTTTTCAAACCAAAAAAATTGTTAGTGAAAGAAGAAAAAAAATTGAAATCAAATTGTTGAATCTTCAATCCAAAAAACGAATTATCTACAAAACAGTTGAATTTTCACCCCGAGAATAAGAATTTTCAAAAAAAAAGTTAATTTTCTACTAATAAGTTGAATTATCACGAAAATAGTTCGATTTATAAAATTATGAATCTTCAATCAATAAAATGAACTTTGAAGAAAGTAGTTCGACTTTCAGCCATAGGGTTGCATTTTTAATCTAAAAATTGATTTTTTTACCAAAAAGACGAATTTTCAACAAAATAATCAATTTTCTGCTAAATCGATGAATTTTCGAGGCGAAAATATGAATTATTTACAAACCAGTTAGATTTGCAACAAACAAGTTAAGTTTCAACCGAAACAGAATAATTTTTAACCAGATTGATGCTTTTTAACCAAAAAAGGTTAAATTTCTACAGAAAGAGATGATTTATAAAAAAAAAAATGTTAGTCAAAAATTAAAAAATTGCATTCAATTCGTTGAATTTTCAAGCCAAAAAGACAACTTTTTAACAAAACAGTTCAATATTCAACCAAGAAGTATGACATTTTAACAAAATTATTGAATTTTCAACAAATGAATTAAATTTTGTAATAAATAATTCATAAGATTTTTAACAAAAACAAACGAATTTTCAAGAAAATACATAAATTTTCAACCAAATAGTTAAATTTTCTGCTAAATTTTTAAATATTTGAGCCAAAAATACAACTTTTCCACAAAACAGTTTAATTTTCAACAAAAAGGTTACATTTCTGCAGAAAGAGATGATTTTCAGCAAAAAAAAAAAATTTAGTCAAAAAAAAAAATTGCAATAATACTGTTAAATTTTCAAGCTAAAAAGACGAATTTTCAAAAAAACAGTTCAATATTCAACGAAGTATGACTTTTTAACAAAATTATTGAACTTCCAACAAATTAATTCAATTTTGAACCGAATAGTTAAATTTTCTATTAAATTTTTGAATTTTCGAGCCGAAAATATTTTTTTGCAGAAGAGTTAAATTTTCAACAAAAAAGTTAATTTTCTGCTAGATTGATGAATTTTCGAGCCGAAAATATGAATTTTTTTACAAAACAGTTGGATTTTCAACAAAAAAGTTAAGTTTCAACCGAAATAATAATTTTTAATCAGATTGATACTTTTTAACCAAAAAAGATTAAATTTCTACAGAAAGAGATGATTTATCAAAAAAAAAATTGTTAGTCAAAAATTAAAAAATTGCATTCAATTCGTTGAATTTTCAAGCCAAAAAGACAAATTTTCAAGAAAACAGTTCAATATTCAACCAATAAGTATGACATTTTAACAAAATTATTGAATTTTCAACAATTGAATTCAATTTTGAAATACATAATTAATAAGATTTTTAACAAAAACAGACGAATTTTCAAGAAAATACATACATTTTCAACCAAATAGTTAAATTTTCTGCTAAATTGTTGAATATTTGAGCCACAAATACACCTTTTCTACAAAATAGTTCAACATTCAACGAAGAAGTATGACTTTTTAACAAAATTATTGAATTTCCAACAAATTAATTCAATTTTGAACCGAATAATTCAATTTTCTATTAAATTGTTGAATTTTCGAGCCGAAAATATGATTTTCTTACAAAAGAGTTAAATTTTCAACAAAGAAGTTAATTTTCAACCGACACAGATTAATTTTTAACCATACAGTTGCTTTTTTAACCAAATAAGATTAAACTTCACAGAAAGAGATGATTTTTCAATAAAAAAAAAAAAATAGTCAAAAAAGAAAAACAATTGCAATCAAATTGCTGAATTTTCAAGCCAAAAAGACGAATTTCCATCAACTTAATTCAATTTTGAACCAAATAATTAATCAGATTTTGAACCAAAAAAAACTAATTCTTAACCAAAAATTGAATGGTGGACTTTAGAAGAATGAACTTTCAACCAAAAATAGTTAATTTTATTATTGGATTCTATTAATTCGGTTCGCATTTAAGTGAAAAACGAGAAAAAGGAATATAGGAATTTCGATAATTTATAGAATAAAGAATAACATTTTAAATCAACATTAGAGTTCATTTCTAATACTTTTAAAATATTAGGTTAGAAAAATTGAAATGTTGCTCAAAAAATAAAGTTAATTTTCCATTGCACTCTTTCTTTTTTGGACTACAATTTTAAATTCAGACTACACATAACTTTAATACTTGAAAATTTTATTGATATTATTTTGACATCATTTTTTCAAATTTGTGATACTATTTACACTATTTTTGATCTCTGAAGTTATTCCGAGGCTTGTAAGTGATTAAAACCTGAAATTCGACGTTTTAATTTTCTTGTTTCTAATTTCCAGCCGAACGATTCAGAAAACAGATCATTCTCGTCAGTGCCTATGGACACTCTTCTGGAAATTATTCAAAAGCACCAGAAGAACAATAATTCGAAAGGGAATTTGAGGAAAAGTGATGATTGTCAATCCTCGACTTTAGGGTATCATTTCTTGGTTATCTGAATTTAATTTAATTATTTATAAGTTTTCCATTTTGTATTTGTCAGCAATTTTTCTTAAATATTATAGGAACGTGAATGGAATGCGAACAGGGTCGAAAAATATGCAGTTGATTTGCTTGAGGTCGGCAGACGATAAGAAAGAAGAACCCAGATTTATCGATGCATCGTGTCAAGTGAATGAGGAACAGAGGCATAAATCTTTTATAAAAGTAAGTCAAGATTTATTAATGAGAATCAGTTATATTTTTCAATGCCAACTTTCTTAAATTCAGGGTTGCTACAGAAGTATGGTTTCAAAATTCCATGATTTTTCCAGGTTTGCCAGGTATACTTTTGCAAAAATTTCAGGTATACTTAAAAAAAAAGACAAAAAATAGACAGTGAATTTATTTTTTGACCATGATTTTCACAAATTTTTAGAAGAAACCCCTATCCAATCACTTAAAACATCACATACAATTTGAAATAAGTTCGATTTCAGTTTTTTAAAGAGTAACTTTTCAATTGAAAGAATTTTTAAATACAGTTTTGTGGACTTTAAATATTAAAAGTGAAAGTCGTTTAAATTTGTAACTTTTGGATGAAAAACATTTGAAGTTGATCAACTGTAAATATAAATTAATTAATAATTTTTAAAACTGATCTGTAGTTCGTGTATTAAAAATTGAACAACAATTGATTTTAAAAGACGATTGTTAACCTTTTCAAAATTTAATAATTTACAGATTTTAACGTTGAAAATTGATTTTTTTCAATTTGAAAGCCTTAGTAGTTAAACAAATTTAAACGTCCGATTGAGACTTTATATACTATTTTCATTTTAACATTTAGTTCAAATTAATAGAAGAGTGCTAAATTTAAACATTGAACGTTACAATTTTAATTGTTCCATTACAAAAATTTTTAATCTGTAAGTGAAAATGTTGAATTTTGATGTATAAACAACAATTGAACAATTATTAATTTGAAACAACTTAACATTAAAATAACTCAACTGAAAGGTTTTATGCATGTTTAAAAAAAAGTTTGAATTGTACTTTCACAAAAAGGGAAGAAATTTTGGTATTAAATTTTTTTCCGAATTGGAAGAGGATTTTGTTTTGTTTTGTATATTTTTATTGAGTTGAAGGACGGCAAATTTTGTATTTTTATCATTTTGATTGAGTTTCAAAGAGGAAAATTTTAGTTTTTAATTTTTGTTGAATTGGCAGAAAGATATATTAATTTTTATGATTTTTATCGAATTGGAAAGAAGGAAAATTTGGTTTTAAATATTTTATGAATTGCAAGAAGGATAAGTTTTTATTTTTAACATTTTTATTGAGTTGGCAGGGAGAAAATTTTCGTTTTCAATTTTTTCTGAAATGGAGGAGGCCCTTTTTTGTGTTTATCATTTTTATTGAGTTGGAAGGGATGAAATTTCGATTTTTAATTTTTTTTCTGAATTAGAATAGGGGCACATTTTGTTTTTGAGATTTTTGGCGACTTGGAAGTAAGGAAATTTTGGTTTTAATTTTTTCTGAATTGGAAGATGAACATTTTTTTTATTTTAAAGATATTCATCAATTTGGAAGGGAGAAAACATTTTGATTGAGTTGAAAGGGAAGTCATTTTGGTTATTTATTGGTTTTCTGAATTCGATTTCAATTTAAAAATAAATTTAAATTACTAAATTCATAGTAATTAAACCCTTTTATTCAATTTTAAATATTATGCAAATATTGTTTCAGCCAAAATATTCCATTTTTAACCCATTTTTTATTTTCAGGAATTCTATACATTAATTTTTTAGTATTTAGCAATATTTGACCGTTCATTTAAAATGATCAATTTTAAATCAAATATTCAAAACTAAACAATTTCAAACTGAATTCTTTGAAACAGAAAGCCTTGAATCCTTAGAATTTTAGAGTGCTAAATTTAAACTTTGAACGTTACAATTTCAATATTTCCATTTTTAAACATTTTAATTTGTGAATGAAAGTGTTGAATTTTTATGTATAAATAGCAACTGAACAATTATTAATTTGAAACAACTTAAAATTAAAATAATTCAACTTAATAAGATTTATATAGGTTTAAAAAACGTTTAAGTTTCATAATTGTACTTCCCAAAGAAAGGGAAGAAATTTTGGTATTTAATTTTTTTCCAAATTGGAAGAGGAATTTTTTTGTTTTGTACATTTTTATTGAGTTGAAGGCCAGCAAATTTTGTATTTTTAACATTTTTATTAAATTTCAGACGAGCAAATTTTAGTTTTTAATTTTTGTTGAATTGACAGAAGGATGTTTTAATTTTTAAGATTTTTATCGAATTGGAAAGAAGGAAAATTTGGTTTTCAATATTTTATGAGTTAGAAGGGTAATTTTTATCATTTTTTGTTCAATCCTTTTTTGTTTTTATCATTGTTATTGAGTTGGAAGGGATACAATGTTCGTTTTCAATTTTTCTGAAATAGAAGAGGACCTTTTTGTTCTTATCATTTTTGTTGAGTTGGACGGGGTAAAATTTTGGTTATTTTTTGTTCTGAATCGGAAGAGGCGATTTTTTAAACATTTTTATTGTGTTTAAAATTAATTAAAACGATGACCCTGGAAAAAAATCCAGTCAATTAAATTCAATTAAAAAAAATCCTACTGATCGCAGACTAATTTACCAACAATTTCTTGTGCCATTATTAATTATTGCAAATGTGAAGAGATTTTCAACCATTTTTAAATTCTAAGCAATTTTCATTAATATTAATATAAAATTTTCTAAAAAGTCTGATATATTATAATCATTTTTATATTAGTTGAAAAATAAATTCGTATGATTCGCCGTGAAGTACTCTAATAATTGTTAAGTCTTTGAAATAGGTGCGACTAAAAAATACCAGTGAATTTTTCAAATTTTAATTGTATGATCTACTTCTTTTGATGGTTTCGTCCTTGGATTTTTCACGAGAATCTTGAATTTGAATTTTTTGCTTTTAAAACAGTTATTTTATTGAAATTTAAAGAGTAATTTAAATATTCTAGTCTGTTTTGAAAGAAACGTCTAGCTTAGAAGACGGTTTTTTCGAGAGGTTGACCACTCGGTTTTTGAGTATACACCAGATTTCAAAAAGTTATCAAATAATTCCAGAGATTTCGAAATATTTCAATATATTTCAAAGCTTTTATAATATTTAAAAGTATTTTGAACATTTCGAAAGAATTTCACGCATTTCAAAGACTTAAAGAGGGTATTCAAACTAGATTTCAAAGATTTTACAACAATTTCACAATGATTTTAAAACTTTCAAAATATTTAAAGGATTTGAAAGATTTGAAAAAGAGTACAGTAGACTAGAAATCAAAGATTTCAAAACATTTCAAAGATTTGAAACGATTTCAAGAGGTTTCAAAATATTTGTGAAGATTTTAAAAGATTTCAAAGATTCAAAAAAGGCGTGGACACTAGATTTAAAAGATTTTACAAAAATTTCCCAAAGTTTTCGAACATTTCATAAAAATTTCAAGGATTTGAAAAGGCGTGTCTTAGAAGATTGCAAAAGATTTCACAAAGATTTCAAATATTTTAATGATTCAAAATGAATACAAAAGATTTTAGAAAGATTTTACAAATAATTCAAAGAATTCATAAGGATTTCAACGAATTCACAAGAATTTCAAAGATTTCAAAAAGGTTACGTTACACCAGATTTCAAAGATTTTAAACAATTCCAAAAGCTAATAAATTTGAGAAGATTTCGAAACAAATGATTCAAGGATTTCATAAAAATTTCATAAAGATTTCAAAAGAATACAAGAATTTCAAAGATTTCAAAAAGGATACACTGCACAAGATTTTTAAGATTTCAAAACATTACAAAGTTTTTAAACGATTATAAATTTTGTTAGAAGATTTCAAAGATTTTAAATTTCAGAAGATTTCAAGGATTTTAAAAAGGTTATAGTAAACCAGATATCTAAGATTTCAGAACATTTCAAAGATTTGAAACGATTTCAAATTTTTTTAGAATATTTCAAAAGATTTCATAAAGATTTTAAATATTTGAATGACTTCAAATAAATACAAAAGATTTCAGAAAGATGTCAAAACATTTCAAAGATTTTAAACGAGTTCATATTTTTTTAGAAAATTTCAAAAGGTTTCAAATATTCCAGTGAGGTGAAAGATGTAGGAAAGATTTCACAAGTATTTCAAAGAATTCATAAGGATTTCAAAAGATTGCGAGAATTTAAAAAAATTCAAAAGATTTCAGAGATTTCAAAACATTTCAAGGGTTTTAAACAATTTAAAAAGTTTTCAATAAATTTGAGAAGATTGCAGAAGATTTCGATGATTTCAAACGAACACAAAAGATTTCGCAAACAAAGATTAAAGAAAGAGTTCACAAATATTTCCAACATTTCATGAAGATTTCAACAAATTTCACAAAGAATTCAAGGATTTCAAAGATTTTACAAAAATTTTAAAAGATTTCACAGAAATTTCAATATTTCACAAAGATTTTTAAAATACTTCAAAAGATTTCAAAAAGGGTACGTTACACCAGATTTCAAAGATTTTAAACAATTTCAAAAGCTAATAAATTTGAGAAGATTTCGAAACATTTCAATGATCTCAAACGAACACAAAAGATTTCGCCAACAAAGATTAAAGAAAGATTTCAAAAAGATTTAAAAGATTTCATAAAGATTTCAAAACATTTCATAAAAATTGCAAGGATTTCAAAGATTTTACCAAAATTTTAGAAGATTTCACGAAGATTTAAAATATTTCAATGCTTTCAAATAAGTTCAAAAGATTTCACAAATATTTCAAAGATTTCATAAAAATTTCATAAAGATTTCAAAAGAATACAAAAATTTCAAAGATTTCAAAAAGGGTACACTGCGCCAGATTTCAAAGATTTCAAAACATTACAAAGTTTTTAAACGATTTTAAATTTTTTTAGAAGATTTCAAAGATTTTAAAAATTTCAGAAGATTTCAAGGATTTTAAAAAGCTTATAGTAAACCAGATATCTAAGATTTCAGAACATTTCAAAGATTTGAAACGATTTCAAAGTTTTGTAGAAGATTTCAAAAGATTTCACAAAGATTTCAAATATTTGAATGACTCCAAATAAATACAACAAATTTCACAAATATTTCGAACATTTCATAAAAATGTCAAAACATTTCATAGATTTTAAACGAGTTCATATTTTTTTAGAAAATTTCAAAAGATTTCACAAAGATTTCAAATATTCCAGTGATTTCATATAAATACAAAAGATGTAGGAAATATTTCACAAGTATTTCAAAGAATCCATAAGGATTTCAAAAGATTTCGAGAAGTTAAAAAAATTCAAAAGATTTCAGAGATTTCAAAACATTTCAAAGGTTTTAAACAATTTAAAAAGTTTTCAATAAATTTGAGAAGATTGTAGAAGATTTCAATGATTTCAAACGAACACAAAAGATTTCACAAACAAAGATTAAAGAAAGATTTCACAAGTATTTCCAACATTTCATGAAGATTTCAAAAAATTTCACAAAGAATTTCAAAGATTTTTCAAAAATTTTAAAAATTTTCACAGAAATTTCAATATTTAACAAAGATTTTTAAAATACTTCAAAAGATTTCAACGAATTCACAAAGATTTCAAAGATTTCATAGACTTTACAAAGATTTAAAAATATTCCCAAAGATTTCACAGAGACGACTTATGTTCGCAAAAAATTAAGAATTTGTTTATTTATGTTTCTGCTTTCTTTAGAAATTGCTGACCAAAAAAATGAAATGTCTCATTTTTTACATGTATAACAAACGGTTATTTGATTATTTGATGTAAAAAAAGGAGACCTGAAAAAACCTTATTTCTTGACCTGAAAACCTTGGGAAAGACCTTGAATTTTGTTCCTAAGCATAGCTGGACACCCTGATCAAATAAAACATACATTTTATTTAAAGGATGGCCTAATTCAGCTGAGGTTTTCTGAAGATCTGGAAATGCATCTTCTCGAATACAGACATGAGTATCGATCATCATCTAAATCTAGTCCAATGTACTCTAGTAAATCTCAGAACAAACCTTGGGACGTCGTAGCTTGGTAAGTACATTAAAGTTAAATAAATATATAATTAATATTAATTATTGGACACTTTATGGAGCTGATACTTTTATTATTTAAATTAATTTTGCAAATTATTCATGCGAATTTTTCTTGAATACCCCTACTACATTATTTCAAGAATAATTTACTGATTCTTCCAGAAACCGATTTCACACTGATCTTATTTTTTTAGGATCGCTGATAAACTAGTCAATGAATTGATCGTCGATTTGTCAAATGAACTACAGATGGATGATGTGATAAACAAGTTATTCGAGCTAGAGTTTCAGGAATTCTAACTAATGCGGATTTCCTTGCATACGTGGTAATGTAAAAATATATAAAAAAATGCGTCTGCGAGGAAAGGACGTAAATTTCTGATGATTTATACCTTGAGAGTAATGTTTATTGTAAATAAACAATTAACATTTTTAATCTATACACCATGTGAAAATTATTTCGTTCCATAAATTTGGATCTTAATTTCATTATTTAAAAAAATTGTCCTAGCATTTTTTACGAAACTAGCATCATCAATCGCGCGCGCGCACACATTTTTTCGTTTGGAGGGGAATAATAATTTTTAATGAAAAATAAAAATTTCAAATAACTATTTCTATTTTAAGCTTTTTGTTTTTAATATTACATAAATATAACTTTCCTAAGATTCTTAGGAAGATTCAAAAAGATTTTGGAAAATATCAGATATTTTAAATCAAACTTTCAACGAAAAAGTTCAAGAATTTTCAAAAAAATAGTAGAATCCTCGACTAAACAAGATTAATGTTTAACCAGTTGCATTTTTAATAAAAAAATTTTATTATAAAAAAGATTTTTGAAAATATCAGATATTTCAAATCAAACTTTCAACGAAAAAGTTCATTTTTAATCAAAAAAGATTTTAATTTTAAATTAAAACATGAAATGAAATTAAAATGAAAAAAAAATGAAAAAAAACAGTTTAATTCATCCAAAAAAGGCGAATTTTCAAAAAAAATAGTAGAATCCTCGACCAAACAAGATTAATGTTTAACCAGTTGAATTTTTAATAAAAAAAGATGCAATTTTTGTTCAAAAGAGACGAATTTTCTACAAAACAGTTAAATTTTTTATCCAGAAAATATGAAGTTTTGACCAAAAAGTTAATTTTCAACCAAATATATGATTTTCTACCAAGAAGATTAACTTTCTACAAAAACGACGAGTTTTCAATGATATTTGTATTAACGAGTTAAATTATTAACAAAAAGATATGAATTTTTAACGAAAACTTTAATAGTTGATATTTCAGTGAAAAAATAATTTCATTTTAAATCAAAAACAGTTGAAGTCATCCAAAAAAGACGAATTTTCAACAATATAGTTGAATCAATAATCCAGAACAGATTAATTTTCAACCAAAAAGATGAATGTTCGACCAAGAAGATTAATTTCCTGACTAAGAAGACGAATTTTTAACAAAATACATGAATTTTCAAGAAAATAGTTACATTTTCAACCAAAGAAATGATTTTTTTAAAAAGTAGTTCAACTTTTAAACAAGTAGTTGAATTTTCAAACAATATTTTTATTTTTATTTAAAAAGAGTTCAATCCATCCAAAACAGATTTTTCAGTCAAGAAAAGAAATGTTAATCAAATTATAATTCGAGGGGAAAAATAATAATTTTTATACAAAATAAAAATGTCGAATAACTATTTTTTAGGTTTATTAATTTTTAAGGCTGTATATAAATATAATTTTCCTAAGATTCTTGAGAAAATTCAAAAATATTGTTGAAGATTTCTGATGTCGAAAAAGTATCTAGAATATTTAGAAGAAACTTTTTTTATTTTACAACATTGTAGGAAAAATTGGAGTCAGTTTAAAAGATAGTTTGGACTCTCAGAAGTTTGGAAGAAATAAAAAACTTCATAAATTCCTTAATATTTTTTTAACTGACTCGAATTATTCCGAATTTTTGTTTTGTTTAATTTAAAAATGAAAAAAATTGCCTTTAAATCTTTTACAATTTTTTCGACATGTTTAGAAATCTTTTGAAATCTTTTGATATCTTTTTAACTTTTCTTTAAAAATTAATTTTTAAAAAGTCAATGAAAATTTCTTGAAACCTTTCAAAAGTATTAAAAACTTTTGAAATTTGGTTTCGCAATCTTCAAAAAATTAAATTTTGATTTTACATTTAAATTGATATTAAATTTACATTTACATTTTCTAAATTATTTTTTGATCTTTTCAAAATTTCTTAAATTGTCTTAAAATCTTTTCAAATATTCTCTTAAAATTAATTTTTCAAAATAAAAAATCATAAAAAATTTTCCCAGGAATCATAAGAAAAATTGTGTATTATCTTAAAATTTTTCAAAATCCTTTTTAAAAAAAAAAACATCAAAATTTTATTTCAAAATCTTCAAATATCCACATTTTGTTTTAAATTGTTTGAAATTTTTTCAAGTTTTAAATTATTTTTGAATCTTTTAAAAACTTCTTAATATCTCTTAAACTAACTCCAATTGTTTCGAAAATTTTCTAATTTTGCAAAATTGAACAATTTTACTTTAAAATCTTCTACTTTCTTTTTCGAAATTTTAGGAAATCATTTAAAATGTTTTGAAATCTTTTTACATTTTCTCTTAAAATTCATTTTGCAAAATAAAAAAACATTTGTAATTTTCCCAAGAATCTTAAGAAAGTTTTTTATTCTTTTGAAATATTTAAACATTATTTAACAATATTTAAACATAAGAAACTTCTTTCGAAATCTTTGAAAATCTACATTTTGTTTTAAATTCTTTCAAATTTTGAATTATTTTCGAATCTTTTTCAAATTTAGAAACTTCTGAATATCTGTTGAAATAATTCAAAGCTTCCCTAATTTTTTTAAAATTCACAAAATTTAAAAAATGGTCTCAAAATTTATAATGAAATAAAATTACTGATTTGGAAATTTTGATTTAATACATTTCTGCTAATTTGAAGCTGCAGGAAATTAGTAATATTTATGGACTCTTATGAATAGATGTCTTGAAAAAAATTCTAATCACTTCCTGGTTTATTGTCCCTGTTTCTTTTTAAATAATAATTAAAAAAATACGTATATGTATTCATTCCTCATTGTGGACATTATTGAAAAAATATTGTTTCTGAAGCTATAGATAAAAAATTAAAAATAATATGAAAGCTTTGATTTTGTTGACTTGATATCAGAATAAAGTAGAGTTGAAATTGAGATCGAGATACTCCAGACGAATTTTTCGAGTGAAAAAATTTATCACGGACGTGCTATCTCTCGCATGAGGTAGATAACTAATCAATGAGTGGATCATCAATCAGATACAAATCTCATCTTGCACATCCGTATATTTTATACGATATGATATTTATTACTCAACATCAGACTCTTCTTTTTATATGAAACAAACTGTAATGTATTAGAATAGGTCAGCATTTTGTTTACAGATATTAGAATTAGATGTTAAAAACATATCATTTCAAAACACTAAATTTTTCTAAGAAAATGAGATAGAAACACGATTTAAATAAGGATATGCTGCCACAGATAAATTTACTTGAAAAAAGTGGAAAGATTGACCAATTTAAGCTAAAAAATGACTAAAAGTGACTAATTTTAAACACAAAAAGTGGCTATTGTTCACACAAAAAAAAGCCTGTGATATGATTATAAACACTTGCTTAAAAAATTCGTTTCATTTGCACATTTATTTTATCGGTTTGCATTCACAACATTAAATGAAATTCTATTAATGAAAATTTAATCATTTGGTTGAAAGTTTAACTATTTTGTTGAAAATTCAACAATTTTGTTAAAAAGTCATCCTTTTTGGATGAAAATTGAACTAGTTAATTGAAAATTAATTTTTTTCTTGAAAAATCAACCTTGTAGAAAATTCGTCTTTTTGGCTTGAACATTCAACAATTTCGTTGATTTTTTTTTCTTTTTTGACTGAAAATTTATTTTTAGTTGAGAAATCAACCTTTTTGTTGAAAATTCGTCTTCTTGGTTTGAAAATTAATTTCATTTTGTTAAAAAATCAACTGTTTTGTTGAAAATTCTACCAAATAGTTGCATTTTTAACAAAAAAATGGATTTTCAACGAAATAGTTAAAACCTCAACCAAAAAAGATCCATTTTTAAACAAACACATGAATTTTTAACCAAAAATTGATTTTTGTACCAAAAAAGACGAATTTTCAACAAAATACATAAATATTCAACCAAATAGTTAGATTTTCTACCAAAATGTTGAATTTTTTTTACAAAAAAGTTTAATTTTCAACCCAAAAATTTGAAAAAAATGTAATTAAAAAAAGTTAATTTTTAACCGTAACTGATTAATTTTCAATCAGCCAGTCGCACTTTTAACCAAAAAAAGATTACATTTCTACGGAAAGAGATCAATTTTGAAATATAAAAAAGATGAACGTCCAACAAAACAGTTGAACTTTCAATCAAATAGTTAAATTTTCTACCAAAATGTTAAATTTTCGAGACAAAAATACGACTCTTCTACAAAACAGTTGAATTTTCAACCCGAAAATATACATTAAAAAAAAATTCAATTTTGGAACGAAACTGGTTAATTTGTAACCATGCAGTCGGACTTTTAACCAAAAAAAGATTAAATTTCTACGGAAAGAGATCAATTTTCAAATATAAAAAAGGTGAACGTCCAACAAAAAGTTGAATTTTCTACCAAAATGTTAAATTTTCAAGCCAAAGATAGGAATTTTTTTTACAAAACAGTTTGATTTTAAACCCAAAAATTTGAAAAACAAAATTTAATTTAAAAAAAAAATTAATTTTCAACCGTAACTGATTAATTTTTAATCAGCCAGTCGCACTTTTAACCAAAAAAAGATTAAATTTCGACGGAAAGAGATCAATTTTCAAATATAAAAAAGGTGAACGTCCAACAAAACAGTTGAATTTTCAACCAAATAGTTAAATTTTCTACCAAAATGTTGATTTTTCGAGACAAAAATACGACTCTTCTACAAAACAGTTTAATTTTCAACCCGAAAATATAAATTAAAAAAAAAATCAATTTTCAAACGAAACTGATTAATTTGTAACCATGCAATCGCACTTTTAAACAAAAAAATATTAAAGTTCTACGGAAAGAGATTAATTTTCAAATATAAGAAAGATGACCGTCCAAAAAATTAGTGACATTTTCAACTAAAAAAAATTGTTAGCCAAGAAAGGAAAAAAATTGTAATCAAATTGTTGAATTTTCGAACCGAAAATACGAATTTTCTACAAAACAGTTGAATTTTTAACCTGAAAATGTAAATTAATAAAAAACAGTTAATTTTTAACCGAAACAGATTATTTAGGCAGTCGCACTTTTAACAAAAAAAAAACTAAATTTCTACAGAAAGAGATTAATTTTCAACCTGAAAAACGATTTTTCAACATAACAGTTGAATTTTCAACCAAATAGTTATATTTTCAACCAAAATGTTAAACTTTCGAGACAAAAATATAAATTTAAAAAAAAGTCAATTTTCAAACGAAACTGATTAATTTGTAACCATCCAGTCGCACTTTTAACCAAAAAAATATTAAATTTCAACTAAAAAAAAAAATTGTTAGTCAAGAAATAAAAATAAAAATTGCAATAAAATTGTTGAATTTGCAACCCGAAAATGTGAATTAAAAAAAACTGTTAATTTTCAACCAAAACATATTAATTAGGCAGTCGCATTTAAAAAAAAAAACTAAATTTCTACAGAAAGAGATTAATTTTCAGCCTGAAAAAAAACGATTTTTCAACAAAACAGTTGAATTTTCAACCAAATAGTTAAATTTTCTACCAAAATGTTGAATTTTCGATACAAAAATACGACTTTTCTACAAAACAGTTAATGAATTTTTAATCAGCCAGTCGCACTTTTAACCAAAAAAATATTAAATTTCTACGAAAAGAGATTAATTTTCATATATAAAAAAGATGAACGTCTAACAAGTTAGTTGAATTTTCAACTAAAAAAAATTTTTAGTCAAGAAAGGGAAAAAATTGCAATCAAATTGTTGAATTTTCGAGCCGAAAATACGAATTTTCTGCAAAACTGTTGAATTTTTAACCCGAAAATGTAAATTAAAAAAAAGCAGTTAATTTTCAACCAAAACAGATTATTTAGGCAGTCGCATTTTTAACACAAAAAAAAACTAAATTTCTACAGAAAGAGATTAATTTTCAGCATGAAAAAACGGTTTTTCAACAAACCAGTTGAATTTTCAACCAAATATTTAAATTTTCTACCAAAATTTTAAATTTTCGAGACGAAAATACAAATTTAAAAAAAAGTCAATTTTCAAACGGAACTGATTAATTTGGAACAATGCAGTCGCACTTTTAACCAAAAAAGATTAAATTTCCACTAAAAAAAAAATTGTTACTCAAGAAATAGACATGAAAAATTGCAATAAAATTGTTGAATTTGCAACACAAAAATGTGAATTAAAAAAAACAGTTAATTTTCAACCAAAACAGATTAATTAGGCAGTCGCATTTTTAACAAAAAAAAACTAAATTTCTACAGAAAGAGATTAATTTTCAACCTGAAAAAAAACGATTTTTCAACAAAACAGTTGAATTTTCAACCAAATAGTTAAATTTTCTACCAAAATGTTAAATTTTCGAGACCAAAATATAAATTATAAAAAGTCAATTTTCAAACGAAACTGTTTAATTTGTAACCATGCAGTCGCACTTTTAACCAAAAAAGATAAAATTTCAACTAAAAAAATAATTGTTAGTCAAGAAATATAAATAAAAATTGCAATAAAACTGTTGAATTTGCAACCCGAAAATGTGAATTAAAAAAAACAGTTAATTTTCAACCAAAACAGATTAATTAGGCAGTCGCATTTTTAACAAAAAAAAACTAAATTTCTACAGAAAGAGATTAATTTTCAACCTGAAAAAAAAAACGATTTTTCAACAAAACAGTTGAATTTTCATCCAAATAGTTAAATTTTCTAACAAAATGTTGAATTTTTGATACAAAAATACAACTTTTCTACAAAACAGTTTAATTTTCAACCAAATAGTTAAATTTTCTACCAAAATGTTAAATTTTCGAGAAAAAAAAATAAATTTTAAAAAGTCAATTTTCAAACGAAACTGTTTAATTTGTAACCATGCAGTCGCACTTTTAACCAAAAAAGATTAAATTTCAACTAAAAAAAGAATTTTTAGTCAAGAAATATAAATAAAAATTGCAATGAAATTGTTGACTTTGCAACCCGAAAATGTGAATTAAAAAAAACAGTTAATTTTCAACCAAAACAGGTTAATTAGGCATTCGCACTTTTAACCAACAAAAAAAACTAAATTTCTACAGAAAGAGATTAACTTTCAGCCTGAAAAAACGATTTTTCAACAAAACAGTTGAATTTTCAACCAAATAGTTAAATTTTCGAGACAAAAATATAAATTTAAAAAAAAGTCAATTTTCAAACGAAACTGGTTAATTTGTACCATGCAGTCGCACTTTTTACTAAAAAAAGATTAAATTTCAACTAAAAAAAAATAGTTAGTCAAGAAATAAAAATAAAAATTGCAATAAAATTGTTGAATTTGCAACCCGAAAATGTGAATTTAAAAAAAAACTGTTAATTTTCAACCAAAACATATTAATTAGGCAGTCGCATTTAAAAAAAAACTAAATTTCTACAGAAAGAGATTAATTTTCAACCTGAAAAAAAACGATTTTTCAACAAAACAGTTGAATTTTCAACCAAATAGTTAAATTTTCTACCAAAATATTGAATTTTCGATACAAGAATACGATTTTTCTACAAAACAGTTTAATTTTTAACCCGAAAATGTAAATTAAAAAAAACAGTTAATTTTCAAACGAAACTGATTAATTTGTAACCTTGCAATCACACTTTTAACCAAAAAAAGATTAATCTACGGAAAGAGATTGATTTTCATATATAAAAAGATGAACGTCTAAAAAAGTTAGTTGAATTTTCAACTAAAAAAATTGTTAGTCAAGAAAGGAAAAAAATTGCAATCAAATTGTTGAATTTTCGAGCCGAAGATAAGAATTTTCTACAAACAGTTTAGTTTTCAACCCGAAAATATAAATTTAAAAAAAAGTCAATTTTCAAATATAAAAAAGATGAAAGTCCAACAAAATAGTTGAATTTTCAACTGAAAAAAATTGTTAGTCAAGAAAGGAAAAAAATTGCAATCAAATTGCTGAATTTACGACTCGAAAATACGAATTTTCTACAAAACAATTGAATTTTTAACCCAAAAAAGTAAATTAAAAAAAAAAACAGTTAATTTTCTACCAAAACAGATTAATTAGGCAGTCTCATTTTTAACAAAAAAAAAAACTACATTTCTATAAAATAAATAAATGAATAAAATAAATAAATTTCTATAGAAAAATTAATTTTCAGTCTGAGAAAACGATTTTTCAAGAAAACATTTTAATTTTCAGCCAAATAGTTCAATTTTCTACCAAAATGTTGAATTTTCGATGCAAAAATATGACTTTTTAACAAAACAGTTGAATTTTCAACCAAATAGTTAAATTTTGCTACCAAAATGTTAAATTTTCGAGACAAAAATATAAATTAAAAAAAAAGTCAATTTTCAAACGAAACTGATTAATTTGTAATCATGCAGTCGCACTATTAACTAAAAAAAGATTAAATTTCAACTAAAAAAAAATTGTTAGTCAAGAAATAAAAATTGCAATAAAATTGTTGAATTTGCAACCCGAAAATGTGAGTTTAAAAAAAATCAGCTAATTTTCAACCGACAGATTAATTAGGCAGTTGCATTTTTAATTTTTTTTTAAACTAAATTTGTACAGAAAGAGATTAATTTTCAGCCTAAAAAGACGGGTTTTCAACAAAACGGTTGAATTTTCAACCAAATATAGTTAAATTTTCTACCAAAATGTTAAATTTTCGAGACAAAAATATAAATTAAACAAAAAATTCAATTTTAAAATGAAACTGATTAATTTGTAACAATGCAGTCGCACTTTTAACCAAAAAAAGATTAAATTTATACGGAAAAAGATTAATTTTCAAATATAAAAAAGATGAAAGTCCAACAAAATAGTTGAATTTTCAACTAAAAAAAAATGTTAGTCAAGAAAGGAAAAAAATTGCAATCAAATTGTTGAATTTTCGAGCCGAAAATACGAATTTTCAACAAAACAGTTCCATTTTCAACCAAATAGTTAAATTTTCTACGAAAATGTTGAATTTTCGAGACAAAAATACGAATTTTCTACAAAACAGTTTAATTTTCAATCGGAAAATATAAATTAAAAAAAGTCAATTTTTAAACGAAACTGATTAATTTGTAACCATGTAGTAGCACTTTTAACAAAAAAAATTAAATTTCTACGAAAAGAGATTAATTTTCAAATATAAATGGATGAACGTCCAACAAATTAGTTGAATTTTCAACTAAAAAAAATTGTTAGTCAAGAAAGGAAAAAAATTGCAATCAAGTTGTTGAATTTTCGAGCCAAAAATACGAATTTTCTACAAAAAAGTTGAATTTTTAACCCGAAAATGTAAATTAAAAAAAACAGTTGAATTTTCAACCAAATAGTTAAATTTTGTACCAAAATGTTAAATTTTCGATACAAAAATATAAATTTAAAAAAAAGTCACTTTTTAAACGAAACTGATTAATTTGTAACCATGCAGTCGCACTTTTAACCAAAAAAAAGATTAAATTTCAACTAAAAAAAATAATTTTTAGTCAAGAAATAAAAATAAAAATTGCAATAAAATTGTTGAATTTGCAACCCGAAAATGTGAGTTTAAAAAAACAGTTAATTTTCAATAGACACAAGTTAATTAGGCAGTTACATTTTTAATTTAAAAAAAAACTGTCGAATTTTGAAAAAAAATAATAATAAATTGAATGTTCATTCCATAAGTTTATAAATTATACAAATATCTTTGTCGAGGACATTTTTATTAAAATAATTGAGTACAATCTGTACAATATATTTCATTATTTTAAATACTTTTCAGAACGAAATTTCGGTACAAATAGCCTTTTTTACAGCTCTATTTGTACCGAAAAAATCCGGCTATTTGTAACGAAATTTCGGTACCCGTAGCCACGGCCTAATTTATGAGTGAATAAAGTGTTTTTTAACGTGTAATAATAAATATCAGGGATTACTTACAATCTCACGTGTGAAATAATAAACCACTTTTTTTCCTCCAAAATTTGTCTTGAATTTTCCTACTTTCTTCAATACTTTTTCTTTCAACCCCACTTCACTTTGGATAATTTCAGTCATAAAACGCATCCTTTTTTACTTTTTTTAAATTCTTATTTGCACTGGAGAAAGAATGTTTACATATCCTGAAAAAAACTTCCAAACTTGTTCATGTCACGTGGTATTCAGGACCGAACACGTCCACGCCCCTCTTATCTTTCCTAACCTCAAAAAATAATCTATAATCTTTTCCTTTCATATTTTTATCATCAACATCATCAACAAGGCAAGACTTTCTCCTTTTTTACAGGCCTTTCAATGCTGTCGACTTTCTATGAATTAAAAAAGAAAAACGTTTAGAAATAACAATTAAAATTCCTGACAAAAATCGCAAAAATAAAAAACACGTTATGTATCGGGTCCACGTTTCTCAGAAATACGGCAGTGCTTTTTATATCCAGTCATTTAAGTTCAAAGTCAGAAATCAGAATCACATATATACACGCACCTGAAGAGCGGCGGCATGAATGTGCAGTGCACGTGCATATGGGTCTTCCACTTTCAAAGCACTAGTCCATCAGCAGTCAGTGAATGATTAGCGGACTTTTTATTTGGTTCCAGTATTTTTAAACAATAAGTCATTCATCTTCTGGCTGAGAAATTATAAGTCATCGGAATTTCGTGATGTGTAGAGTGTCTAGTGAAAAAAATTCGCTCGCCTCGTGTGCATTTATAGAGGAATTTTATCCTCGCGTTTACGTAAAGCAAGGCTGTGATTTGTGATGCAACCAGTTGGTTCAGCACTTTTTCTCACCGGTTGAATATATTCTTCGTAAGTATAATATTCATAGTAAAATAATTTCCTGTCGTATTTTACGTCTTTTAGACCTATAAACTTGACTTCAAATAGGTTAGGATAGCGATTTTATAGATTTATATTCATAAAATTATAAATGATTAATTCAGTATGTATTATAAATTATAATTTTATTATTATTGATCTTTTTATTCTATTCAAAACTTAGAATGTTTTATAGGATAGTATTCTTGATCTAGAAAATTGAAACTTAGTAGCTTTTAAAAGTAGGTTAAAAAGACAGATCTAAAATTATATGAATTTTTTTTTGCTCCTGCTAAATGACAATTCTGAAATACCTATAAGAAAAATGTTAATAAAAAAATGTTTCATCGGTAAATAATATTTTTCCTCAATCTTTTGATGTTAACCTTCATGTCAGAGAAATTGATTATATTTTTTGTTTTTTACGCTTATCGCATTGACTGATAATTAACTTTGTAGTTTGAAGATACAATTTTTTGTTAATTATTAAGTCAGCACATAATTATTCAAGTCTCAGTACCTACATTCCCATTCAATTATGTTTTTACTTATATAATATAAAGGGTGGCCGTCGGTCAGGAAAACCTGGAAATCTTATTTTTCTACAAAAAAAAACGAATTTCCAACAAAATACATAAATTTTCAATATGAATTTCCTTCTAAAAATGGTAAATTTTCAACCAAAAACGAAACGATTTTTTGAACTTGAAAAAGTTTATATTTTGAAAATATAATATAGAAATTTAAATTTTCTATTATTTCTCTCTGCTATTACCTTCAAATCTTAAATACATTTTTTTTATAAAGTTTAAATTTTTATAAAAACTTGAATTGCAAATTTAAAATTTTAACTATATTAATTATTTAATTAATTTAAATTACATATTTTACGAAATTTATTATTTATTGAAAGTTTCTAGCAGAGTGTTAAATTTTTGAGCCGAAAATACGAACTTTCTACAAAACATTTGAATTTTCAAAAAAAAAAAGGTGACTTCTCAATCAAGAAGATTAATTTTCTGATAAAAAATACGAATTTTCAACGAAATACATCAATTTTCAATATAAATTTTCTTCTAAAAATGATAAATTTTCAACCAAATACGAAACGATTTTTTGAACTTGAAAAAGTTTATATTTTGAAAATATAATATAGAAATTTAAATTATCATTATTTCTCTCTGCTATTACCTTAAATAAAAATTTGTTATAAAGTTTAATAGTTTTATAAAAACTTTAAATTGCAAATTTAGAATTTTAAATATAATAATTGTTTACTTAATTGAAATTATTTTAAGAAATGTATTATTTATTAAAAGTTCCTAGCAGATTGTTGAATTTTTGAGCCAAACATACGAATTTTCTACAAAACAGCTGAATTTTCAAAAAAAAGTTCATTTTAAATCGAAACAGATTCATTTTCAACCACATAGTTCCATTTTTAACTAAAAGAGATGCAATTTCTACACCAATAGAGATA
>CAKNYM010048888.1:141953-171724 GCA_932195095.1 Andricus curvator
TCAAGAAAAAAAATTTCATCTAAAATGTTGAATTTTCAACCTTAAAATACGAGCTTTCTACAAAACAGTTGAATTTTCAAAAAAAAGATGAATTCTAAACCAAGAAGATTAATTTTCTACTAAATATACGAATACTCAAAAATACATCAATTTTGAACCAAATAGTTTAATTTTCAACCAAGATCAATTTTCTATGATTTATTGAACTTCAAAAAATTTATATTTTGAAAATTTAATATAGAAATTAAAATTTTTTTTATTTCTCTCTGCTATTACCTTAAATAAATTTTTGTTATAAAGTTCAATAATTTCATAAAAATTTTAAATTGCAAATTAAACATTTTAAATATATTAATTATTTAATTAATTTCAATTACTTTGAGAAATTTATTATTTATTGAAAGTTTCTAGCAGATTGTTGAATTTTTTAGCCGAAAATATGAATTTTCTACAAAACAATTGAATTTTTAACAAAATGTTCATTTTAAATCGAAACAGATTCATTTTCAACGAAATAATTCCATTTTTAACTAAAAGAGATGCAATTTCTACACCAATAGAGATACATTTTCAAACAAGAAAGATTTTTCAGTCAATCAAGAAAAAAAATTTCATCTAAAATGTTGAATTTTCAACCTTAAAAGACGAGCTTTCTACAAAACAGTTGAATTTTCGAAAAAAAGATGAATTTTCAACCAAGAAGATTAATTTTCTACTAAAAAATACGAATTCTCAACAAAATAAATCAATTTTGAGCCAAATAGTTTAATTTTTTACCAAAAATGAGGAATTTTCAACAAAATACTTAAATTTTCAACAAGATAGTTGCATTTACAACCAAAACGGTTACTTTACTACAAAAAAAGCGAATTTTCAACAAAATACATAAATTTTCCATATGAATTTTCTTCTAAAAATGATAAATTTTCAACCAAAAACGAAACGATTTTTTGAACTTGAAAAAGTTTATATTTTGAAAATAGAATATAGAAATTGAAATTTTCTATTTCTTTCTGCTATTACCTTAAATAATATTTTTTTATAATGTTTAATAGTTTTATAAAAACTTTAAATTGCAAATTAAAAAATGTAAATATAATAATTATTTAATTAATTTAAATTATTTTAGGAAATTTATTATTTATTGAAAGTTTCTAGTAGATTGTTGAATTTTTTATCCGAAAATATGAATTTTCTAGAAAACAGTTGAATTTTCAACAAAAAGTTCATTTTAAATCGAAACAGATTCATTTTCAACCAAATAGTTCAATTTTTAACTAAAAGAGAGGCAATTTCTACACCAAAAGAGATTAATCTTCTAACAAGAAAGATTTTTCAGTCAATTATGAAAAAAATGTACAAAATGTTGAATTTTCAACCTTAAAAGACGAGCTTTCTACAAAAAAGTTGAATTTTCAAAAAATGATGAATTCTCAACCAAGAAGATTAATTTTCTACTAAAAAAAATACGAATTCTCAACAAAATACATAAATGTTCAATATGAATTTTCTTCTAAAAATGATAAATTTCCAACAAAAAACGAAACGATTTTTTAAACTTGAAAAGGTTTACATTTTGAAAATATAATATAGAAATTTAAATTTTCTATTATTTCTTTCTGCTATTACCTTAAATAAAATTTTTTGTATAAAGTTTAATAGTTTTATTAAAACTTAAAATTTTAAATATATTAATTATTTAATTAATTTAAATTATTTCAAGAAATTTATTATTTATTGAAAGTTTCTAACAGATTGTTGAATTTTTGAGCCGAAAATACAAATTTTCTACAAAACAATTGAATTTTCAACAAAAAGTTCATTTTGAATCGAAGCATATTCATTTTCAACCAAATAGTTCAATTTTTAACCAAAAGATTTTCTACACCAAAAGAGATGAATTTTCAAACAAGAAAAATTTTCAGTCAATTAAGAAAAAAAATGTCCTACAAAATGTTGAATTTTCAACCTTGAACGACGACCTTTTGTACAAAACAGTTGAATTTAAGAAAAAAAAGATGATTTCTCAACCAAGAAGATTAATTTTCTACTAAAAAATACGAATTCTCAACAAAATACATAAATTTTGAACCAAATAGTTAAATTTTTTACCAAAAATGACGAATTTTCAACAAAATACATCAATTTTCAACATGAATTTTCTTCTAAAAATGGTAAATTTTCAACCAAAACCGAAACGAGTTTTTGAACTTGAAAAAGTTTATATTTTGAAAATATAATATTTAAATTTTCTATTATTTCTCTCTGCTATTACTTTAAATAATTTTTTTTTATAAAATTTAATATTTTTATAAAAACTTTAAATTTCAAATTAAAATTTTCAAATATATTAATTATTTAATTAATTTAAATTATTTTAGGAAATTTATTATTAATTGAAAGTTTCTAGTAGATTGTTGAATTTTTAAGCCAAAAATACGAATTTTCTACAAAACAGTTGAATTTTCAACAAAAAGTTTATTTTAAATCGAAACAGATTCATTTTCAACCAAATAGTTCCATTTTTAACTAAAAGAGATGCAATTTCTACACCAAAAAAGATGAATTTTCAGACAAGAAAGATTTTGCAGTCAATTAAGGAACAAAATTTCGTACAAAATGTTGAATTTTCAACCTTAAAAGACGAGATTTCTACAAAACAGTTGAATTTTCCAAAAAAAGATGAATTCTCAACCAATAAGATTAATTTTCTAGTACAAAATACGAATTCTCAATAAAATACATCAATTTTGAACCAATTAGTTAAAATTTTCACCAAAAATGACGAATTTTCAACAAAATACATACATTTCCAACAAGATAGTTGCATTTCGAACCAAAAGGGTTACTTTGCTACAAAAAAAACTAATTTTCAACCTTAAACGACGAGCTTTCTACAAAAAAGTTAAATTAAAAAAAAAGATGATTTCTCAACCAAGAAAATTAATTTTCTACTAAAAAATACGAATTCTCAACAAAATACATAAATTTTGAACCAAATAGTTAAATTTTTTACCAAAAATGACGAATTTTCAACAAAATACATAAATTTTCAACATGAATTTGAAAAAGTTCATATTTTGAAAATATAATATAGAAATTTAAATTTTCCATTATTTCTCTCTGCTATTACCTTAAATAAACTTTTTTTATAAAGTTTAATAGTTTTATAAAAACTTTAAATTTCAAATTAAAAATGTTTAATATATTAATTATTTAATTTATTTAAATTATTTTAAGAAATTTATTATTAATTGAATGATTCTAGCAGATTGTTGAATTTTTAAGCCAAAAATACGAATTTTCTACAAAACAGTTGAATTTTCAACAAAAAGTTTATTTTATGTCGAAACAGATTAATTTTCAACCAAATAGTTCCATTTTTAACTAAAAGAGATGCAATTTTTACACCAAAAAGAGATGAATTTTCAAATAAGAAAGATTTTTCAGTCAATTAAGAAAACAAATGTACAAAATGTTGAATTTTCAACCTTAAAAGACGAGCTTTCTACAAAGAGTTGAATTTTCAAAAAAAGTGAATTCTCAACCAAGAAGATTAATTTTCTACTAAAAAATACGAATTCTCAACAAAATACATAAATTTTGAACCAAATAGTTAAATTTTTTACCAAAAATGACGAATTTTCAGCAAAATACATAAATTTGTAATCAAATAGTTGAATTTTCAACCAAGAAGATCAATTTTCTACTAAAAAACACGAACTTTTAACAAATAACCTCTCACGTAACGTACATTTTCAACCAGATAATTGAATTTTCAAACTAAAAAATGAATGATGAAAAATGGAATTGTTCAATTTTCATTTAAGAAAATAATAATTTTCATTGTAAAAAACGAAAAAAAGATTTTAATTAAAAATAAAAAACAGTTGATATGTATCCAATAAAGGCGAGTTTTCAACAAAATACTTGAAGCCTCGACTAAAACAGATACATTTTTAACCAAACAGTTGCATTGTTAACCAAAAAAAATTGATTTTCTACCAAAAAATTCGAATTTTCAACAAAATATATAAATTTTCAACAAGATATTTACATTATTAACCAAAAGGATTAATTTTCTACCAAAATAGATGAATTTTCAACAAAATACATCAATTTTCAACAAGATAGTTACATTTTCAACCTAAAAAATTAATATTCTACCAAAAAGACGATTTTTTAAGAAAATGCGTGAGTTTTCTACAAGAAATTATAAAGTTTCAACCAAAAACGAAACGAATGTTTAATGAAATAGTTGAATTTTCTCCCAGATTGTTTTATTTTCGAGCCAAAAATACGATTTTTCAACAAAAAAGTTTAATTTTCAAATAAAAAGTACCATTTTTAACAAAAAAGAATGAAACCTCTACCAAAAGAGATCAATTTTAACCATCAAGAAAAAATGAATTTTCATCCAAGAAGATTATTTTTTTCAACAAGATAGCTAGTTACATTTCCAACAAAAAAGGATTAATTTGCTTTAAAAAAAAAAACGAATTTTCAACATGAATTTTCTACTGAAAATGATAAATTTTCAACCAAATAGTTAATTTTTTCTACCAGATTGTTGAATTTTGAATTTTCGGGTCAAAAAGTCCAAAAAGGAGGACTTTTTAACAAAATTGTTGAATTTTCAACAAAATATCCCAAAAGACTATTATTGATCTTTTATTTAATTCGAATCCTAGAATCTAGATCTAGAAAATGGACATTTTTGTCGATTTTAAAAGTAGGTTAAATAAAAATACCCATTTAAAATAATATGATTTCTTTTTTGCTCCTGTAAAAGGACAATTCTCAAATACCTATAAGAAAATTGTTAATAAACTAATGAAGTTTTATGGGTAAATAATATTTTTCCTCAATCTCTTGAAGTTAGCCTTCATGTCAGAGAAATTGATTATTTTTCTGTTTTTCACGCTTATCACATTTACTGATAATTAAATTTAGAATTTGAAGATAAAATTTACGGTTAAAATTATTATTTCTCCACATAATTATTCAGGTCACACTACCTACATTTTCCCTCATGCATATCTTACGTAATTTTTGCCGACTAAACTTTTTTCGCCAATTTATTTAGGGGTCATCCCAAAATAGCGATAGACGATTGGAATAATCTGACTTTTTTCTTGTGAATTAACAAAGTAGTTCAACTTTCAACCAAGTAGTTGAATTTTGAACCAAAAAAGATGAATCATGAATTTCTCAACAAAAAGTATAATAGTTTATTTTTTTCAACCAAGAAAAGATTTTAATTTTTAATCAAAATCAGTTGAATTGAACCAAAAAGGTTGAATTTTCAACAAAACAGTTCGATTTTCAAACAAAAAGAATGACTTTTGTTACAAAATTGTTGAATTTTTAACTAAATAGTACAATTTTAAACTAAAGTAGTTTAGCCTTTTCCCAAGTAGTTGAATTTGTAATTAAAAAGATCAATTTGCAACAAAGTAGTTAAAATTTCAAACAAAAAGGTGAATTTTCAACTATAATGATGAATCTTCAATTAGAA
Source organism: Andricus curvator (assembly GCA_932195095.1). Taxonomy (NCBI): domain Eukaryota; kingdom Metazoa; phylum Arthropoda; class Insecta; order Hymenoptera; family Cynipidae; genus Andricus; species Andricus curvator. Next base: position 147,472 of record CAKNYM010048888.1, read on the forward strand.
TAGTTAAATTTTCAATTAAAAAAATTGATTTTCAATAAAAAAAAATTAATTTTCAACCAAGGAAATGAATTCTCGACCAAATGTTCGAATTTTCAAAAAAAAAATTAAACTTCAACCGAAAACATTTGCACTTTTGACCAAAAAAGATTCATTTTCCAAAAAAGAAATGAAATTTCAAATAAAAAAGACGAATCTTCAATTGAGAAAAACTTTTCAGTCAATAAAGAAAAATATTGCATCCAAAATGTTGAATTTCCTGGGCAAATAGATCAGCCTTCAAAAAAATAGTTTAATTTTTACCAAGTAGCTAAATTTTCAACCATAAAGATGAATTCTCGATTAAGAAGATTAATTTTCTACCGAAAAAGATGAATTCCCAACAAAATACTTAAATTTTAATCCAGTCAGTTAAATTGCCTTCCGTAAAGATTAATTTTTCAACCAAAAAGACGAATTTTCCAAGGAAAATGTAATAGTTGATATTTCGACCAAAAAATATTTCAAATTTAAAAGAACAGTTGAATTCAATAAAAAACAGACGAATTTTCAACAAAAAAGTTGAATCTTCCACTAAAACATATTAGTTTTTAACCAAACAGTTGCATTTTTAACAAAAAAGATTAAATTTACACAAAAAAAGACGAATTTTCAACCAAATAGTTTAATTTTGAACCAAGAGTATTAATTTTTCACAAAATACATTAATTTTCGACTAAACAGTTAAATTTTTAAATAAAAAAGATACATTTCCTACCAAAAATGGAATTTTAAGTTTTCAATTGAAAAATGTTATTTTAAACAAGAAAAAAACGATTTTTCAACACTCTAAATAACTATAATTTTTGTTTAATATCAGCACTGTAAATAACTCTAGGATAATAAATTTTCAATTTTAATTTGGCTTTTTGTTTGAAAAATCGTCTTTTTCTGTTGGTAACTGAACTATTTGTGCACAAAATTAACTTTTTGTTGAAAATTCATATTTTGGTGTTACAAATTGAACTGAAATATTTCTTGTTCGAAAATTTTACTATTTTTTTTTGAAAATTCGTATTGTTGGTTTGAAAATTCACCTGTTTTAGTAGAAATGTATTTATTTTTTTGCTTAAAAATGCAACTATTTGGTTGAAAAATTAATTTTCTGTCGTCGAGGATTCAACTTTTTTATGGAAAATTCGTTGTCTTTTTTGGTTAAATTGAACTGTTTTTGATTTACAATTATAATCTTTTTCTTTGAAATATCTACTGTAACACCTTATTCGTTAAAAATTCATCTTTTAATTTGGTTAAAAATTCAATAATTTTTAGTTAAACATGTAATTATTTTGTTGAAAATTTAACTATTTTTTTTTAAATTCGTAGTCTTTTTTGGTTGAATTGAACTGTTTTTCATTTTAAATTAAAATCTTTTTATTTGAAATATCTACTATAACACATTATTCGTTAAAAATTAATATTTTGTTGTTGTTGAAATGTCATCTATTACATTTTTTGTTGAGAATTCATTTCACAGGCTGAAATTTTAAGTATTTGGTTAAAAGTTCAAAATTTGGTTGAAAATTCAACAATTTTTAGTTAAGCATTTAATTATTTTGTTGAAAATGTAACTATTTTGTTAAAAAGTCATCTTTTTTTTATCGAAAATTCAACTCTTTTGTTGAAATTTCGTCCTTTTTGATTAAAAATTAATCTTTCATGGTAGAGAAAATCATTTATTTTTGTTAGAATAAATAAATTTGAAATTTTTCTCTCTGAAATACTGTTTTATTCTATTTATAAAAAATTCGTTGTTAAAAATGTTACAAGATAAAAATGCTGGTCTTAGAATATTAATTTTCAGGGAGTATAAAAAATTGGTCAGACAAAAATCAGAGAAATGTCAGGGAATTTTTAAAATGAAGTTTTTTGGCCGCCCTGAATATAGTTTTGTGTATCCGGAATAGAAAGAATCTAAAATTTAAATTAATTCAAGCTTGGAAGAATGGGACATTATCATCGTTTCAAATTGAAATTAGATTCAAGTTAGAAATTTCTACATTTTCAACGTTTCCATTTATTCTGATTTTCCATTGAAAAAATAACAATACGTTTATATTGGTTTTCTAATCATTTTAACCGACATTATATTGAGTTTCTGGAATATATTCAACTGAGCATGATCTTTATGTATGATTTTTTTGAAATTCAAGTTTATTCTAATTTATTTCCTCAATGCAAATGCACATAACACATAATAAATCTTTTACTTTTACATTGCAGAAAATGGACACCAAATCATTCCTCCTCATAGGGATTCTCTTCCTGGGGATGACTGGCGCTTTTTCCTGGGAAGTTTCAATCAATAGTACTGTACTTAAAATGCATATGTATGACACAGCACAAGTTTCATTTTTTACTGATGTACCAGCAACTATTAATTCAAAAATACTGATAACTGCCAATAATTCGGATCCGAACGTCGTAGATATCGATCTTCCCATTTTCCATCATGATAAAATTGCGAAAGGATTTTGGAACGATACAATCAATGTTACGGGTCTGTTTTTGGGGAAGGCGAAAATTATCCTCTCCATTAGCCTCGACGGGGTAAGAATTAGTATTTTAATTCTGCAGGTCATGATCCTGGAATTTTTATTCGATTAAACAAAAAATAGTTTTTTAAATTTATTCTCTGCTGAAAGAAAAAGACTTCCTTTTTAACAGGAGATTGTTCATTTTATCACGGTGTAAATCGCGAAGATGCAATATTTGTACAGGAAAAACGTAGGTCAGTGAAAACCTGGAAATCAGGGAAAGTCAGGGATTTTTAAAATAAATCTTGCAAAACTAAGGGAATTTCTATAGATTTATCTTTTTTAGTAGAAAATTCTACTATTTAAAACTGTCAAGGATAATAAATTAAAAAAAAATTATTTTAATTTGAAATTGTTTTATTCCATGTATGAAAGATTTTATATTGAAAATGTTAGAAGATTAAGATTCTTATATTTGAATATTAATGGTCAGGGAAAATAAAAAATTGGACAGAGTAAAGTTAGAGAATTTGGAAAATGAAGTTTGGGTCTATCCTGATATAATGTTCTTTTTAGTAATTCATTTGCCTTGCATTTTTATTTCTTTTTTCAGTTGCTTCATCCTGACGATTATACTTTTAGTTAAAAAATTTATTATTTGGTTGCAAATCCAACAATTTTTATTAAAAAGTCTATAAAAAGTTGATAAAAAGTCTTTTTTTGTAGAAAATTCAATTATTTGGGTGAAGGTTAAACCACTTTATGAAAAAAGATTTTTTTTTATTCAAAAATCTTTTCTTTTGTTCAGGGCGTCTACCCTACCTGGAAAACCTGGAATTGTCAGGGAATTTTTATATACCTGGAAAAACCTGGAAATGTCAGGGATTTTTTTTTAAAGTCAGGGAATTTTTTCGAGAGAATGCTTAATTTTTTTTTAATTGCAATATTAAATTGAATAACAATGATTCTTTATTTGTAAAAGTAGCTTTGTATTACTGTATCGAACTATTTTATTGAAAAATCGTTTTTTTGTTTGCAATAAATTTTTTAAACTGAAAATTTAACTATTGTGTTTTTGGTTGAAAATTGGTCGGTTTTAGTTGAAAATTCGTGCAGTATGTTGAAAATTCGTTCTTTTCGGGTTGACATATCAACTACTACATTTTTCGTTCCGAATTCATCTTTTCTGAATGAAGATTTAATTACTTGGCTGAGAGTTACTCTTTTGTTAAAAATTAATTTTTTGTTGTTGTTAAAGATTCATCATTTTAATTAAAAGTTCATCTCCTTGGTTGAAAAATGAGCTATTTTGTTAAAAATTAGTTTTTTATTTGGCTGAAAATTAATTTTTTTACTGAAAATTGAACTATTCTTGTTGCAACTTTAACTATGTTGTTGAAAATTTGTTTTTTTTTCTGCTGAAAATTATTTTTTTTTTTACTGAAAATGTAACTATTCATGTTGACTTTTTTGGTAGAAATTAATCTTCTGGATTGAAAATTAATCTTTTTGTTTGAAATTTAATGATTCTAGTTACTCATCATTTTAGTTGAAAATGCATGTTTTTAGTTTCAAATTCAACTATTCCAGTTGAAAATTTATCACTTTGTTTGAAAATGTAACTTTTTTTTTTAAATTAGTTTTTTTGTTGTTGCAAATTAGTTTTTTTTTCTTCCGTGAAATGGATCTATTCCAGTTGAAAATTACATCCTTTCAGTTGAAAATTCATTTCTTTGGTTAAACGTTAATTTTTAACTGAAAATTTAAATATTCAATTCTTGGTTGTAAATTTATCTTTTTAATTGCAAATTCATGTATTTTCTTGAAAATTCGTCTTCTTTAATAAAAATTAATTTTCTTGGTTGAAAATTCATCTTTATGGTCGAAAAATTAACTAGTCCAGTTAAGGATTGATCATTTCAGTTTAAGATTCGTGTATTTTGTTGAAAAATCGTCTTTGTGGTAGAAAATTCATCTTCTTGGTTGAAAATTCAAGTATTCCAGCTAAATATTCATAATTTTGGTTGAAAATTCATGTTTTTGCTTGAAACTAAAACTACTTGGTTGAAAATTAAATTAAATTTGTTTTTAAAATAAATTGTGGAAAATTTATTTGCTCGACTGCAAATTTAACTATTCTATTTTTGGTTGAAAACTTATCTTTTTTACTTCAAAATTCAGCTATTTGTTTGAAAATTTATCTTTTTTAGTTGAAAATTAATCTTTTTGGTTGAAAATTCAACTATTTGGTTAAAAAATCATTTATATTTTTGAAAATCCAAATTTTTACTTGAAAAGTTAGGAATTTTAAGCTTTAAATTTTAAGTATAAGTAGATAAAATAAAAATTTGTTTGAATTATTGTTCAAATTCATGGACTTTGAGAGACAAAGTCAAGAAATGATTAATTATGTTTTTAGTATTATTTAATTAATTGATCATGCTAAAATATTTAAGAATATCTTGTAATATTATTTGAATTCCTAGAAACTGAAAAAAGAACATTATTTATAATAAACTCGCGAAGCTGTATACATATTCCGAGTCGTTTTTTTAAAAAATGCGAAATATTTGAATGGCTCCATGCTATGAGAAATTACACCTGGAAAAAACTTGAGATACCTGGAAAAAACCTGGAATTGTCAGGGAATTTTTCTCCAGGATTTGAGTAGACACCCTGTTGTTGAAAGTTCATCTCGTTGGTTGAAAATGTATCGACTTTGTTGAAATTTAATTTCTTTTTATTAAAAACTTACCTTTTTAAACTAAGATGTAACTATTTCATTTTTGGCTGAAAATTGAATTTTTTAAATTGAAAATTCAACTTCTTGGGTAAAACTTGAACCACTGTGTTATAAAAATATTTTTGTTTGTTTAAGGGTTCATCTCTAATTGAAAATGTAACTATTATGTTGAAAACTCGTTTTTTATTTAAAATTAATTTTTTACCTGAAAATGTTACTTCTCCATTTTTTTTTAATTGATATTTTCTAGTTAAAATTCGTCTTTATTTGTAGAAAACTAATCTTTTCTTTTGAAATTTACTCTGTTTTGGTTAAAACTGAAACTGTTTGGTTGGAAATTAACTTTTTTGTGATAAATCATACTTTCGGGATAAAAATGCAAGTGTTCCACTGAAAAATCTTTATTTGTTGGAAATTCGTCTTTTTGATCACAAAATTTGAATTCTGGATTGAAAGTTGAACTACTTTTTAAAAAATTCTTTGTTGTTGTTGAAGATTCATAATTTAATTGAAAATTTATCTCTTTGGTTGAAAAATAAACTATTTTGTTGAAAATTCGTCTTTTTGGTAGAAAATTAATATTTGCAGGTTGAAAATTCAACTGTTTTGTAGAAAAATGGTCTTTTTTGGTTAAAAGTTGACCTACTTTATTAAAAATTCATTTTATTGGTTGCAGAATTGCAGGTATATAATTTTAATTGAAAATTCAACTCTAGTTGAAAATTCAACTATTTAGTTTAAATTTTTTTTACTGAAAATTTATCTTTTTTGTTTGAAAATTCTACTATTTATTTGAAATTTTATGTATTTTATTCAAAATTTGTCTTTTTTTTAGAAAATTAATTTTCTTGGTTGAAAATTCGTCCTTTTGATTAAGAATTCATCTTTGTAGGTTGAAAGTTAAACTCAAAAGTTAAAAATTAATCTATTTTGTTGAAAATTGAATTCTTTTTTTTTATGAAAATTCAATTCTTTGGTTGGAAATTTAACTATTTTGTTGAAAATTCGTTTTTTTGTTTGTTGAAATATCAACTGTTCTATTTTTTTGGTTGAAAATTGATCTTTTTGTTGAAAATTCAAATTTTCTTGCTGAAGATTCAACTGGTTTTGGCTAAAGTTTAATCTTTTTTGTTTAAAATTCGATCAATTGGTTGAAAATTCATCTTTCTAGGTTGAAAATTCAACAATTTTTTTTAAAATTCAACTTATTTGTTGAAAATTTAATTATTTGATTGAAAGTTACACTTAAATTAGCTTAAATCGAACTTGCTTTAATAATATCAACATAAAAAAATTATTGGAATTTAAAAATGTAATTCAATTGTTGTTAAAGTTGAAAAAATTGGACATAGATATGTAATATGAAATATTACAAAATAAAAAAGAATTTTAAACAAATAATTATATGGAGAGTGGCAGCATAGAACTAGATAACCGAACAAAATCGGAATTTTTCAGGAAAGCGAAAAAACATTCTGTAAAATCTAAATTCCCATTCTAAGATAAAACAAAATTTCATTCCTCAGCGAAAGTGTTGATAAATTTAGGTAAAAAAAAAAGTTTTTTCAGAAAAAGTTATGTAATTTTGCGGTAATGAATGTGGAAGTCGACAATCGCAAAGTGACACTGACCACAAAATAGGACAAGGTCGGCTGCGGATTGCGATAAAAAATATACTCTTTAGTTTAAATAAAAAATAAAAACTTGCTTTCGAGATAGTGAGTTTCTGAATGAGTGAAAAAAATTGTCGATATAGAAAAGTTAGCCAATTCCGAGTAAATCTTCCAAGAATTTTGAACTTGAACTTTTTTTTAAAATTAAAAATCGATTTTGGGTGGCGATTGAAAATCGAATTTTCAATTTTTCACCAAAAATAAAAACGTGCTCCTGAGATATGGGGAAGCTAAATAAGAATAACACATTTTTTACACAAACAAATTATTCTGTTCGTAGAAACTAAAAATTTAATATAAATTTTTTTCAATACACGATAACAATTTTAAGAAATATTGATGCAGAAAGGAAGAGAAAAGTTATTACTACTAACATTTTAATTAAAATTAAAATAAGTTTTTTTATTAATATATTAAAAAATGAGAAATCGAAAAAATCTTTTTATCACAACGTGTATATGATTTTTTAAGAAATTTTTATTCAGCAAACCCATTTTCGAAAAAGTGTTGGTTATCTAGTTTCGTACTGCCATCCTTCGTATAATGTGTTATAAAAAATAATTAGAAAGAGAAAACTTACGTGAGAAATGCTTTTTGGATTGATATTTTTTTTTCTTTTTGACTGAAAAATATTTATTGGTTGAAAATTCAATCCTTTTGTTGAAAATTCATCTCTTTAGGTAGAAATTTTATCTTTTTTGGTTCAAAATGCAACTGTTTGGTAGAAAATTCAACTATTGGTTGAAAATTCATATTTTCGTTTTGAAAATTCAACTATTATGTGAAAAATTTTGTTTCCTTTTTTAATCTTTCTTGGTTAAAAATTCCACCCTTTTGGTAGAAAGTATATCTGTTTTGGTGAGGATTAAACTACTTTGTTGAAAATAAATTAATATTTTTTTGGCGAAAATTCAAGTATTTGGTTAAAAATTGATATTTTGCATTTAAAAATTAAACTATTAGTTTGAAAATTGATGTACTTTTTGGAAATTAAAAATTTTTTTTTTAGAAAATTAATCTTTATGGTTGAAAATTCATCTTTTTGGCATAAAATTCAACTATTCCAGTTGAAGATTCATCATGTTAGTTATGAAAATTCATCAGTTTTGTTGAAAATTAATTTCTTCAACTGAAATTTTAACTGTTCCATTTTTAGTTGAAAATTAATCTTTTCTAGTTCAAAATTCAACAATTTGGATGAGAATTTGTATGTTTCAATTGAAAATGGAACTATTTCGTTGAAAATTCACGTATTCTGTTAAAAAAATCAATTATTTTTATAGAAAATTATTTTTTTCTTGGAAAGGTTATCTTCTTGTTTAATAATTCTTCTTTTTGGTTAAAAATGCAAGTATTCCAGTTAAGTATGTATCCTTTTAGTTGAAACTTCATCTTTTAGGTTGGAAATAAAATTATTTGGTTGAAAGTAAAACTCTTTTGTTAAAAATTAATTTTTTTGGTTGAAGATTCATCACTTTAATTTAAAATTCATCTCTGGTTTGAAATGTAACTACTTTGTTGAAAATAAATTAATCTTTCTGTGGTGAAATTTTAAGTATTTGGTTAAAAATGGATATTTTGCATTTACAAATTAAACTATTTGTTTGAAAATCTATGTACTTTGTGGAAAATTAATCTTTTTTTTTGTAGAAAATTAATCTTTATGGTTGAAAATTCATCTTTTTGGCATAAAATTCAACTATTTCAGTTGAAGATTCATCAATTTAGTTATGAAAATTCATCAGTTTGGTTGAAAATTAATTTTTTTAACTGAAAATTTAACTGTTCCATTTTTAGTTGAAAATTAATCTTTTCTAGTTCAAAATTCAACAATTTGGATGAAAATTTGTATGTTTTAATTGAAATTTTAACTATTTCGTTGAAAATTCACGTATTTTGTTAAAAAATCAATTTTTTTTTGTAGAAACTTATTTTTTTCTTGGAAAGGTTATCTTCTTGTTTAATAATTCTTCTTTTTGGTTAAAAATTCAAGTATTCCAGTTAAGTATGTATCGTTTTAGTTGAAACTTCATCTTTTAGGTTGGAAATAAAATTATTTGGTTGAAAGTTATACTCTTTTGTTGAAAATTAATTTTTTTTTTTAAGATTCATTGTTTTAATTAAAAATTCATTTCCTTGGTTGAAAAATGAGCTGTTTAATTGAAAACTTGTTTTTTTCTTCAGATGTTTTTTTAGTTCAAAATTAATCTTTTTGGTTAAAAATTCAATTATTCTAGTTGAGTTAAAAATCATCTTTCTGGTTTAAAATTCAACTGTTCCAGTTAAATATTTATTATTTACAATTTTATTTGAAAATTCATCACTTTGTTTGAAAATGTAACTATTTTTTTCAAAGTTAGATTTTTTTGTTAAAAGATCGTTTCTTTTTTGGTTGAAACTATTTTTTTTAACTGAAAATTTAACTTATTCCAATTGAAAATTCCATAGTTGTAGTTGAAAATTCATCTGTTTGGTTAAATATTAATTTTTTAAACTTGAAATTTAATTATTTAAGTTTTGGTTGAAAATTTGTCTTCTTTCATTAAAAATTCAACTATTTCGTTAAAAATTCATGTATTTTGTTAAAAATTGTATTTTTTTGGTAGAAAATTAATCTTTTTGTTTGAAAATTAACCTTCTTGATTAAAATTTCATCTTTTTGGTTGAAAATTCAAGTGTTCCAGTTAAATATTCATAATTTTAGTTGAAAATTCATCTTTTTGGTTGAAAATGTAACTATTCCAGTTGAAGATTCATAATTTTATTTGAAAAATTCATCACTTTGGTTGAAAATTGAACTATTTTGTTGAAAATCCTTTTTTCTTAACTAATTTTTTCAACTGAAAGTTTAATTATTCCAGTTTTGGTAAAAAAATCGATATTTTTTAGTGGAAAGCTTAAGTATTTTTTTGAAAATTCATTTATTTTGCAATGTTTTGCACTGTGGTGTTAACGGATGATTAGAATGAACGTCATGAATTGAAATACATTTTTTCGTTTTGTGGCAAATGTGAATATGTTACTTTTATTTGAAATGTTGAAAATTGAAAAACTTGACCGGGAAAAACCGGGAAATGACCGGGAATTTGAAATCTTTCGCCGAATCGCCACCCTGCAAATTTCGAAATTTGAAGTCATGTTTATTTTTGGCTGTGGTTACGGATAAAAATATCCGGATTTTTTCGGTACAAATAGAGTTAAAAAAGGCGCTCTTTGTACTGAAATTTCGGTACAAATAGCCAGATTTTTTCGGCACGTGTAGATATTTCCTTTATTTTTCAGGTACTAGTTAATTCGAGTATTATGGAAGTAATAGTCACACGACAAGAACGAGTCATCGATACGGTATTCACAGCCAGTGTCGCAATTCTCGTTTCAATTCTATACATAAATTTCGGATGTGCGATGGACTGGGACCTCTGTCGAAAAACATTAAAAAAACCAGTAGGACCAGCTATTGGATTCGTCTGCCAATTCGCATTCATGCCTGTGGTAATAAGAAGCAGTTTCTTCTTCGACTTTTTATCTCTTAAATGATAATTGAGTAATTACCTTTCTTTATTTTCACTCTATATTTAGATCAGTTACGTGATTGGATACATTCTGTTCCCCGATTATCCTGAAATGCAACTCGGAATATTTTTCACCGGTATTAGCCCCAGTGGAGGGGCTTCTAATATCTGGACATTAATGCTCGGTGGAAATTTAAATCTCTCTATCACCATGACTACTTTATGCACCGTGGGAGCTTTTGGTACATTTTTATTTCAGTTTTCAAAAAAAAAAATTTGAGTAAAATAAGAAAATATGCCAACGAGCCATTTTTCTTCTTCTTTCAGGGTGTCTAGCGACCTTGAAAACCTGGAATTCTCCTTGATTTTTTTTAATCTTGAAAACCTGGAAATCTCCTAGAATTTTTCACGAGAAATTTGAATTTTTTTTGCTTTTAAAGCAGTTATTTTATTTAAATACGAAGAGTAATTTAAATCTTTTATTCTTTTATGAAAAGATACATCTCGTTTAGAAGAAATCCTGCTACTGAAAAGTTTTTTATTTATCAAGATATAATTTATCTTTTGTTTATTACAGAATAAATAAAGAGATTTTAAGGCTCTTTTTGTAGACTGTACCAATTATTTTATATAGTGTAATGGACAGACTTTAATATTGTGATTAATTCTAGAAGTTTTTAATTTCTTCTCCGCTAATGTAGAATGTTAAAGTATATATTTTTTGTAATATTCAACTTACAAATTATAAAAATTATTAGTTGAAAATTTCGATGTTAATTACATTTCACAATTAGAATGAGCCATGGCCATACAACGGATTTTTCGATTTTTAAAAAGGCCTGCACATCAGATTTAAAAGATTTTACAACAATTTCACAAATATTTTTAAACTTTCAAGAGATTGAAAGCGTTTCAAAAGGTTGCAAATTATTTTAGAAGATTTCAAAAAATTTCCCAAAGATTTCGAACATTTTATAAGGATTTCAAGGATTTTAAAGTTTCGAAAAAGACTTGTACACAAGATTTCAAAGATTTCACAAAGATTTCGAACATTTCACAAAGATTTTAAAATTTTCAAAAGATTTCAAGGATTTTAAATATTTTAAAAAGGGTAAACCAGATTTCTAAGATTTCAAAACATTTTAAAGATTCGAAACGATTACAAAATTGTTTAGAAGATTTCAAAAGACGTCACAAAGATTTTTAATATTTCTATGATTTCAAATTAATACAAACGATTTCACAAATATTTCAAAGATCTCATAAAAATTTCAAAGATTTCATAAAAATTTCATAAAGATTTCAAAAGAATACAAGAATTTCAAATATTTCAAAAAAATAAAAGAATTTGAAAGATTTCAAAAGGGGGATAGTACACTAGGTTTTAAAGATTTCAAAACATTTCGAAGATTTAAACGATTTCAAATTTTGTTGAGAAGATTTCAAAAGATTTCAGAAAGATTGTAAATATTTTAACGATTTCAAACCAATACAAAAGATTTCAGAAAGATTTCACAAATATTTCAAAGATATAAAAATTTCAAAGATATCATAACAATTTCATAAAGATTTCAAAAGAATACAAGAATTTCAAAGATTTCAAAAGAATTTCAAAGATTTCAAAAGGGGGATAGTACACTAGGTTTTAAAGATTTCAAAACATTTTGAAGATTTAAACGATTTCAAATTTGTTTAGAAGATTTCAACAGATTTCACAAAGATTGTAAATATCTTAACGATTTCAAACCAATAAAAAAGATTTCAGAAAGATTTCCTAAGGATTTCAAAAGATTTCAAGAATTTCAAAATTTTTTACACGGGTACCAAAAACCAGATTTCCAAACATTTCAAAGATTTTAAACGATTTCAAAAGGTTGCAAATCATTTTAGAAGATTTCAAAAGATTTCACAAAAATTTCCAAAAGATTTCGAACATTTCATAAAGATTTCAAGGATTTTAAATATTTTAAAAGGGGTACAGTAAACCAGATTTCTAAGATTTCAAAACATTTTAAAGATTCGAAATGATTACAAAATTGTTTAGAAGATTTCAAAAGACTTCACAAAGATTTTAAATATTTTTATGATTTCAAATTAATACAAAAGATTTCAAAAGTATACAAGAACTTCAAAGATTTCAAAGGAATAAAAGAATTTCAAAGATTTCAAAAGGGGGATAGTACACTAGGTTTTAAAGATTTCAAAACGTTTCAAAGATTTAAACGATTTCAAAGTTTTTTAGAAGATTTCAAAAGAATTCACAAAGTTGTAAATATTTTAACGATATCAAACCGAAACCACTACAAAAGATTTCACAAATATTCCAAATAATTCATAAAAATTTCAAATATTTCATAAAGATTGCAAAGATGTCAAGGATTTCAATGACTTTACAAAGGTTTAAAAATATTCCCAAAGATTTCACAAAGATGACTTATGTTCGCAACAAATATTTTGTTTCTAAGATTCGCTGGACACCCTGTTTTTTGGTCACTGTTTTTAGTCACTTTTTACACTTTTTTCTTGCTTTTCTTCTTTCTTTTTCACGTTTTCCAATTTTTTTGCAAGTGTAAATAATTTTACATTTTCAATTCTCAAGTTGGAAATATTTATGTTTAGAATTTCTTAATTTAATATTGAAATATTAAACAATTTGTTGGCTTCAAATTCATGTCGTTTAAAAAAGTACAATTACAAATTGGAATTGGTGATAGATGCCAAATGTTGAGTTTGAATTATTTGAAATTGAATAAATTAAAATTAAAAGCGGTTCCAATTCAACAGAAAAACGTTCGACTTTCAGTAATCTATAACTTAAATTAATTGCAATTGACGATCATTCAATTTTTAATTTGTATAATTTAAAATGGTGTAATTTTGAATTTTTTTTTAATAATTCTATTGTTAACATTTACATTCAAAAACTCTTCAATTTTAAAGATCTATATATAAAAATGCCTACATTTTGATGACTTTGAAGATCAAAAGTCATATTTTCAATTCATAATCTTCCAGATTGCAGAAATTTCAAATGTAAATCATCAAAAGAACAGAATTTTTCATTTTTAAACTTAAAAGTTGCATACATTTTAATTGTCAATTTTCAAAATTAAAAACTCTTAAATCTTGAAGGTTTACAATATAAAGTTCTACAATTTTGATGATTTACATTTGAAAATTCTTCAGTTCTCACGATTTGTTGTTTTAAATTCTTCAATTTGAAATATTTATAAATAAAATTTTTCAAATTGAATATTCGTAGTTTAAACACAGGAAAGCTTTAACATATTTTTTAAATAGGTCTATCTTGAAGATTTGCAGTTGAAATTTTTTGAATTTTTAACATGTATAATTTAAATTTATGTAATTTTGAATGTTTTTTTTATTGTTCAATTTTGTAGATTTACAATTGAAAACTATTTAATTTTGAAGGTGTATAAACACAAATTCTTAAATTTGGATAATTTTGGAAAATTAAAAGTCAAGTTTTCAATTATAAATCTTCCAAATTGAAGAAATTTCGAGTGTAAAGCATCAAAATTACAGAATTTTTAATTGTAAAGCTTAAAAATTGAATCATTTTTAATTCTAAATTGTCCAAATTAAAAGCTCCTGAAGTTTCATGATTTACAAATTTTTAATTCTTCAATTTTGAACACTTGCAATTGAAAAGTCTTTAATTTTAAAGATGTATAAATACAAATTCAAATTGACGAAATTTCAAATGTATATCATTAAAATTACCAAAATTTTCATTGTAAACCCTAAAACTTGTATAATTTTTAATTATAAATTTTCAAAATTAAAAATTTCAATTTTAAAGAGGTGCAATTAAAAGTCCTACATTTTTGAAGAGTTACAATGGAAAATTTTTGAATTAAAAAAATATATAATTGCAAATTATTCAATTTTCATGATTTATTTTTTAAATGTGTTTAATTTTGAACTTTTTTTAATAGTTTAATTTTGAAGATTTACAATAAGTTCTTTAAATTTAAAGAAATATCTTTAAAGTTTTTAATTTTTAATAATTTTAAAGATCAAAAGTCCACTTTTCAATTCTAAATCTTCCAAATTGGAGAAAGTTCGAATGAAAATCATAAAAATTATAGCATTTTTTGTTGTAAAACTTAAAAAGTTGTATTTTTACTTTTACATTTTTTAAATTGAAAACTGTTGAATTTTAAATATTAAAAATTTAAAGTTCTGCAATTTTGAAAAGTTACAATTAAAAAGTCTTGAATTGTAAAGATTCAAAAATAAATATTCTCAAATTTGGATAATTTTGAAGATCAAGAGTCAAGATTTCAATTCTAAATTTTTTCCGTCTTTGGTCACTTTCTTTTTTTAAAGTCACTTTTCCCACTTTTTTCTCGATTTTCACTTTTGACATTTACTTTTTTCAATTTTTTTCAAGCCTAAATAATTTTTAAGCGTTTAAGTTTAGAATTAAATAATTTAATATTAAAACATAAAAAGTTTCTTGACTTCAAATTCAAGTCATTAAAAAGATGTATAATTACAAATTGAAATTGGTAACAGTTGAGAAATGTTTAATTTAAAGTATTTAAAATTAACTAACACACTTTTTAATTGTGAAATTTTAAAATTAAAATTAAAATCTCTTCAATTTTAAAGAAGCATAAATAAAAATTCAAAAATTTAGTTGATTTTGAAGATCAAAAGTTAAATTTTCCATTCTTAATATTCCAAATTGAAAAAATTTTGAATGTAAATCATCAAAATTACAGAGTTTTAAATTGTAATACTTAAAATTTGCATAATTTTTATTTCTCTCTGTTTTTAATTGTAAATTATTAACATTAAGAACCCTTTAATTGAAAACTCTTGAAATTTAGAGATGTACAAATAAACATTTTTAAATTTGGATGATTTTGGAAATGAAAAGTCAAGTTTTCAATTCTAAATTTTCTAAATTGAAGAAATTTTGAATGTAAAGCATGAAAAATACAAAATTTTTAATTGTAAGTTTTCGAAATCCTCTTTAATTTTAAAGATATATAAATAAAAATTCTCAAAGGTGGATTTTGAAGATCAAAAGTCAAGTTTTCAATTCTAAATCTTTCAAATTGAAGACATATCGAATATAAAGCGTCAAAATTACAGAATTTTTAATTGTAAAACTTAAAATGTGCATAATTTTTAATTTAAATTATCAAAATTAAAAAGTTTTCAATATTAAAAATTTACAATTCAAAGTTCTATAATTTTAAAGAGGTACAATTGAAAACCTTTGAAATTTAGAGACGTATAAATGAAAATTCTTGAATGTGGATGATTTTGGAAATCAAATATAAGTAATCAAAATTACAGATATTTTTAATTGTAAATTGTAACAATTAAAAACTCTTCAATTTGAAAGATTAATTAATTTCGGACTATATCAGTGTTTTTCGTCGGAAAATTAAATTTTTATTAAAAGATCGCTAGATTTTAAAGAAGATTAACAATTTTTTAACAAATTTATAGGATACGTTGGCGTTTTACATCGAAAATTGGTATTTTCAAACAAAAATCATAATTTGAACAAGTTTTAGAATCTTTTAACAATTTTTGATTATTCGATTATATGTATTTCGCCGAAAATTGGCATGACTAATAAAAAAAAGTTTATGTCTACATTTTTCATCGGAAATCGTTTTTTTTTAAATAAGAACCATTAGGTTTAAAGGAAGATTTACAATCTTAAAGAAATTTTTGTTATGTTATATTTGTGTTTTTTCTCTAAAATTGCTATTGTTGATTAAAAATCATTAGATTTCAAATAATATTTACAATATTTGAACAATAATAGGTTGTCTTAATATTTTTCGTCGGAAATTGGTATTTTTGATCAAAAACGCAACGGTTTAATTATCTATATATCGTACAAAAATATTATATACATTAATTCTGAAGTTAAGACATAAATTTTCATAATTTTTCAAAAATACTGTTCTTGCTTTTCTATTATTTTAGATAATATATACTATGAATGACAACAATTTTGTTTTCATATTGATTTTCTATTTTAATTTAAAAAATTAAAAAAACACAAAAATAAAAAGCATAAAGACATTTTGGTCACAAAAAGGTACCGCTTTCCTAAACTTAGAATACTGTTCGTAGGTTTGAATAATTTGCATTATACATTTTTCCTATTTTTTTCAGCATTCATACCCTTCTGGCTCTTTACATTGGGCAAACACATATTCGATCGAGGGGATTTGCAAGTGCCATATTCCAAGATTGCGACATATGCAATTGGCTTGCTGATTCCTCTCGCCATTGGCTTTTTTATACAGAAAAAGATGCCAAGATTCTGCAAAGTCATGGTTCGAATTATGAAACCTTTCTCTGTGATTCTCATCATATTTATCATCATCTTTGCCATCGTGACTAATCTTTATCTCTTCAAGCTCTTTTCTTGGAAGGTAATTATTATGCAGTTATTTGCATTTGTTCTAAAAAAGAAAACATTAATAGGGTGTCTACCCTACCTGAAAAACCTGAGAAACCTGGAATTGCCAGGGAATTTTTATATACCTGGAAAAACTTGGAAATGTCAGGGAATTTTTTTAAGTCAGGGAATAACATTGAATAACAATGATTCTTGATTTGTAAAAGTAGCTTTATAGTACTGTATTTAACTGTTTGGTTGAAAATTCTTTTTGTTTTTGGTTCTAAATTAATTTTTTTAACTGAAAATTTAACTATTTTATTTTGTGTTTGAAAATTGATCGTGTTTAGCTGAAAATTCATGAATTTTGTTAAAAATTCAACAGTTTGTTTTCAATTTTTTCTCTCTCTTGACTGAAAAATCTTTCTTTGTTGAGAAGTCAACTAAGATCAGAACTCATCTTTTTTGGAATGAAAATTTAATTATTGGTTGAGAGTTAAAACCTTTTGTTAAAAATTAAATTTTTTGGTTAAAAAGAAGAGCTTTTTTTTTTAAAGTCCATTTTCCTTTGGCAGACAATCAATTTTTTGTACTAAAAATTTAACTATTTCATTTGAAACTTTAACTAGTTTGTTGAAAATATGTTGTTTTTCTTTGGTTGAAAATTTATTTATTTTTTAATTGAAAATAAAACTATTACAGTTGAATATTATATCATTTTAGTTAAAAATTCATCTCTTTGGTTAAACATAATTTTTTTAACTAAAAATTTAACTACCCAATTTTTGGTTGAAGAATTATCTTTTTTAGTTGAAAATTCGTAATTTTGGTTGAAAATAATCTTCTTAATTGAAAATCCATCTTTTGGGTTGAAAATGTAATTATTCTAGAAAAAGATTCATTTTATTTAGTCGAAAATTCATCTTTTTGGTTTAAAATTCAACTATTTCAGTTGAAGATTCATCATTTTAGTTGAAAATGTATCACTTTGTTTGAAAATGTAACTTTTTTTTCAATGAAAATTATTTGTTGTTAAATGAAAATTTAGCTATTCAATATTTGGCTGACAGTTTATCTTTTTAAATTAAAAATTCATTTTTTTGGCAGAAATCAATCTTCTTGTTTGAAAATTCATCTTTTTGGTTAAAAATTCAATTACTCTAGTTAAAGATTCATCATTTTTGTTGAAAATTCATCTCTTTGCTTAAACATTAATTTTTGTATCTGAAAATTTAACTATTCAATTTTTGGTTGACAATTTACCCTTTTAGTTGAAAATTCATGTATTCTGTTGAAATTTTTTCCTTTTTGATAGGAAATTAACCTTGTTGGTTGAAAATTCATATTTTTACTTAAAAATTCAACAGTTTGGTTGCGATTTTTTCTCTTTGTTAACTGAAAATCTTCCTTACTTGACAATTAAAATCTTTTTTTGAACATTTTTTTGTTTGTTTGAAAATTAATGTTTCGACTGAAAATTTGACTAATCTTGTTGAATATTGCATCATTTTTGTTGAAAAATGTTATTTTTCATTGCAAATTAAACTACCTGGTTGAAAATTAAACTCTTTCTTTTAATTCGGCTTTTCGGTTGAAAATTCAACTATTTCTGTTAAAGTCTCATCATTTCAGTTCAAAATTGATCTTTTTGGTTTAAAATTCAACTATTTCAGTTGGTGATTTAGCATTTTAGTTAGAAATGCATCACTTTGGTTAAAAATTTAACTATTATGTTGAAAATTCGTATTATTTTTGGTTGAAAATTAATTTTTTAAACTGAAAATTTATGTATTTTGTTGAAAATTTATCTTTGGTAGAAAATTGATCTTTTTTAATTGAAAATTCAACTATTCTTGTTAAAGATTCATAATTTTAGCTGAAAATTCATCTTTTTGGTTTGAAATTTAACTATTCCAGTTAAAGTCTCATCATTTTATTCGAAAATTAATCTTTTTGGTTTAAAATTCAACTATTTCCGTTAAAGATTCATCATTTTAGTGATAAATTCATCACTTTGGTTAAAAATTAATTTTTTCAATTAAAAATTTATGTTTTTAGTTGAAAATTCACGAATTTTGTTGAAAATTCGTCTTTGGTAGAAAATTGATCTTTTTTAAATGAAAATTTAAGTATTCCAGTTAAAGATTCATAATTTCAGTTAAAAATTCATCTTTTTGGTTTACAATTAAACTATTCCAGTTGAAGATTAATCATTTTAGTTAAATATTCATCAGTTTCATTGAAAATTAATTTTTTAAACTGAAAATTAATTTTTTTTACTGAAAATTTAAATATTCCATACTTGGTTGAAAATTGATCTTTTTTATATAAAAATTCAACTATTTGGTTGAAAATCTGTCTTTTTTTAGTTGCAAATTACTATTTCTTTGAAAATTCATGTATTTTGTTCAAAAATCGTCTTTGGGTAGAAAATTAATCTTCTTGTTCGAAAATTCATCTTTTTGGTTTAAAATTAATCCACTCCAGTTGAAGATTCATCATTTTAGTTGAAAATTCATCACTTTGGTTGCAATTTGTTGTTGTGGAAAATTAATTCTTTATAACTGGAATTTTAAGTATTCCATTTTTTGTTGAGAACTGATCTTTTCTATTTGAAAATTCAACTGCTTGGTTGAAAATGTATCTTTTTTAGTTTAAAATTCTACCATTTGGTTTACAATTCATGTATTTTGTTGAAAAAATCGTCTTTTGTGGTAGACAATTAAACTTTTTTTTTTAAATTAATCTTCCTGTTGGAAAATTAATCTTTTTGGTTGAAAATTCAAGTATTCCAGCTAAATACTCATCATTTTAGTTGAAAATTCGTCTTTTTGGTTGAAATTAAAACTACTTGCTTAAAAGTTAAACCTTTTGTTAAAAATACATTTTTTTCATTTAAAATATATCTATTCCAGTTGAATATTCATCATTTTCGTTGAAAATTCATCACTTTAGTAGAATTTTTTTGTTCAAAATTTAATTTTCTCAACAGAAAACTTAACTATTCCATTTTTGGTTGAAAACTTGGATGAAATATCAGCTGCTACATTTTTCGATCAGAATTCATCTTTTTTGGAATGCAAATTTAATTATTGGTTGAGAGTTAAACCCTCTTGTTAAAAATCAAATTTTTTGGTTAAAAAAGAGCTATTTTGTTGACAATTCGTTTTTTCTTTGGCAGACGATCAATTTTTTTTACTAAAAAATTTAACTATTCCAGTTAAACTTCAACCATTTTGTTGAAAATTTGTTGTTTTTTTTTGGTTAAAAATTGATATATTTTTTAATTGAAAATAACACTATTACAGTTGAATATTATATCATTTTAGTTTAAAATTCATCTCTTTGGTTAAACATAATTTTTTTAAATAAAAATTTAACTACCCAATTTTTGGTTGAAGAATTATCTTTTTTAGTTGAAAATTCGTATTTTTGATTGCAAATTCATCTCTTTGCTTGAACATTAATGTTTGTAACTGAAAATTTAACTATTTTACTATTTTACTTTTAGTTGAAAATTCATGTATTCTGTTAAAATGTTTTCCTTTTTGATAGAAAATTAACCTTTTTGATTGAAAATTCATATTTTTACTTGAAAATTCAACCGTTTGTTTGCAATGTTGTCTCGTTGTTGACTGAAAATCTTCCTCACTTGAAAATTAAACTCTTTTTTTGAACATTTTTTTTAAATTTATTTTCTAAATGAAAATCTAACTATTCTTGTTGAATCTTCCATAATTTCTGTTGAAAAATGTTCTTTTTGATTGCAAATTAAACTACCTGGTTGAAAATTAAACTCTTTCTTTTAATTCGGCTTTTCGGTTGAAAATTCAACTATTTCTGTTGGTGATTTAGCATTTTAGTTAGAAATGCATCACTTTGGTTAAAAATTGAACTATTATGTTGAAAATTCGTATTATTTTTGGTTGAAAATTAATTTTTCAAACTGAAAATTTATGTTTTCTAGTTGAAAATTCATGTATTTTGTTGAAAATTTGTCTTTGGTAGAAAATTGATCTTTTTTAATTGAAAAGTCAATTATTCCTGTTAAAGATTCATAATTTTAGTTGCAAATTCATCTTTTTGGTTTGAAATTTAACTATTCCAGTTAAAATCTCATCATTTTAGTTGAAAATTGATCTTTTTGATTCAAAATTCAACTATTTCCGTTAAAGATTCATCATTTTAATGATACATTCATCACTTTGGTTAAAAAATAATTTTTAAAATTAAAAATGTATGTTTTTAGTTGAAAATTCACGTATTTTGTTGAAAATTCTTCTTTGGTAGAAAATTGATCTTTTTTAAATGAAAATTTAAGTATTCCAGTTAAAGATTCATCATTTTAGTTAAAAATTCATCTTTTTGGTTTATAATTAAACTATTCCAATTGAATATTCATAATTTTAGTTAAGTATTCATCAGTTTCATTGAAAATTAATTTTTTTAACTGAGAATGAATTGTTTTTTACTGAAAATTTAAATATTCCATTTTTGGTTGAAAATTGATCTTTTTATATAAAAATTCAACTATTTGGTTGAAAATATGTCTTTTTTCAGTTGAAAATTACTATTTCTTTGAAAATTCATGTATTTTGTTCAAAAATCGTTTTTTTAGTAGAAAATTAATCTTTTTCGAAAATTCATCTTTTTGGTTTAAGATTAATCTACTCCAGTTGAAGATTCATCATTTTAGTTAAAAATTCATCACTTTAGTTGAAATTTGTTGTTGTGGAAAATTAATTTTTTATAACTGGAATTTGAAGTATTCCATTTTTGGTTGAAACCTCATCTTGTCTAGTTGAAAATTCAACTGCTTGGTTGAAAATGTATCCTTTTTAGTTGAAAATTCTAACATTTGATTTACAATTCATGTATTTTGTCGAAAAAAATCGTATTTTGTGGTAGACAATTAATCTTTTTACTTAAAAATTAATCTTCCTGTTTGAAAATTCATCTTTTTGGTTGAAAATTCAAGTATATTAGTTGACAATTTATCTTTTTGGTTGAAATTAAAATTACTTGGTTGAAAGTTAAACCTTTTGTTAAAAATTCAACTTTTTAATTTAAAATATATCTATTCCAGTTGAATATTCATTATTTTCGTTGAAAATTCATCACTTTAGTAGAATTTTTTTATTCAAAATTTAATTTTCTCAACAGAAAACTTAACTATTCAATTTTTGGTTGAAAACTGACCTTTACTAGTTGATAATTCAACTATTTGGTTGAAAATTAATGTATTTCGTAGAAAAAATGTCTTTTTTGGTAGAAAATTGATCTTTTTTTAGTTAAAATTCAACTATTTGGTTGAGAATTCAGGTATTTTGTTGAAAAATCGTCTTTTTTGGTAGAAAATTCAGCTTTGTGGTTGAAAATTCAACTATTCAGTTAAAAATTCATCTTTCTTGTTGAAAATGTAATATTGTTACTTGAAAAGTTAGGAATTTGAAGCAGTTTAAATTGAATCTAATAGAATACCTACATCAATTTTACCCAAAAATGCATTGAATTTTAAGTATAAGAAGATAGAATAAAAATTTGATTGAATTATTATTCAAATTCATGGACTTTAGAGGAAAATTTAAAAAAATGATTAATTATGTTTTTTGGATTATTTATTTAATTAATCGGTGGTGCTAATATATTTAAGAATATATCTTGCAATATAATTTGTCAAAGCTTTCTAAATTAAGCATACTATATCAATTGAATCCCTAGAAACTGAAAAAAAAACATTGTTTATAATAAACCCAGAAAACTGTATACATATTCCGAGTCGATTGTTTTTAAAAAATTGCGAAATATTTGAATGGCTCCCTACTATGAAAAATTATACCTGGCAAAAACCTAGAATTTTTAGGGCATTTTTTTCAAAATCTGAGTAGACACCCTGATTAATGATAATTAAATTGAAAACTTTAAAGTTTAGAAGTCTGTTTTAAAATGTTTTATATTTTTATCTTGAAATTTAGATCATCGTCGCTGGATTGGGTCTTCCATGGATGGGATATCTCGTCGGTCTTTTTATGGGACTAATATTTAGACAGCCAGGAGCTGATGTCAGAGCGATATCGATTGAAACAGGAATTCAGAACACTGGAATATCGATATTTCTTCTTAGATTCGGCCTTGAGCAACCAGCTGCAGATCTCACGACAGGTAATTTTTTTTATGCAATAAATTTTTTTTTCCACTTGAAGTTGTTGCGATTGAATGGAAATTCTTTATTTTGAATTGGAATATCAAATTCTCATCATGTTGGATCGACATAACAGTGATTTTTTATCTGACTTTAGAATCATTTAAAATTAGATGCAGTTTAGGGGAAGTTCCTTGAAAAAAGCAACTAATTACAGCTGCAATTACTTCGTGAATATAGTAACTTTTTACATTTTCAGCATTTTAGAATTTTCAATTGCAACTCTTCAAAATTGTAGAACTTTCAATTGTAAATGTTTAAAATTGAAAAGTATTCAATTTTGAAAATTTACAATGAAAAATTATGCTACTTTTAGGTTTTTAAATAAAAATGTTGATAATTTTAATGATTTACATATAAAATTTCATCTATTTGGAAGATTTAGAATTGAAAACCTTTCACTTTTGATCTTTAAAATCGAAATAATCACTATTTAAGAATTTTTATTCATGCATCTTTAAAGTTAAAGAATTTTAAACAGCAAATCGTTAAAATAGAAAAATTTTCAATTTTAAATCTTCAAAATTGTAGAACTTTTAATTTTAATTATTTAAAATTGAATAGCTTTCAATTGGAACAATGTACCATTATTAATTATGCAAGTTTAAAGTTTTACAATTAAAAATTCTGTAATTTTGATACTTAACATTCAAAATTTCTTCAGTTTAGAAAATTTAGAATTGATAACTTGACTTTTAATTTCCAAAATCATTTCAAATCTAAGAATTTATATTTAAATATTTTTAAAATTCAATATTTTTCTATTGTAACTCTTCTAAATTGAAGAATTTTAAATATGCAAATCGTGAAAATTGAAGAGCTTTTAATTTTGATAATTTGCAATTCAAAATTATGCATGTTTTGAGTTTTAAAATTAAAAATTATGTAATTTTGATGCTTTACATACGAAATTTCTTCAATTTAGACAATTCAGAATGGAAAACTTGACTTTTGATTTCCAAAATCATTTTGATTACTTATATTTCATTTCAAAAATCATCCAAATTCAAGAATTTTTATTTATGAATCTCTAAATTGGAAGAGTTTTCAATTGTAACTCTTAAAAATTGTAGAACGTTCAATTGTAAATCTTTAATATTGAAAGATTTTTAATTTTGATAATTTACAATTCAAAATTATGAAAATCTTAAGTTTTACAATTGAAAATTCTGTAATTTTGATGATTTAAATTCAAAACTTTTTCAGTTTG
>CAKNYM010048888.1:171734-198800 GCA_932195095.1 Andricus curvator
AGTTTGGAAAATTTAAAATTAAAAACTGGAGTTTTGATCTTAAAAAACAACCAAATTGAAGAATTTCCATTTATTCATAATTAAAAATGTGGAGTTTTTAATTTTGCCAATTTACAATTAAAAATTATTCAAATGTTAAGTTTTACCATTAAAAATCCTGTAATTTCCATGCTTTACATTCGAAATTTCTTCAATTTAGACAATTTAGAATTAAAAACATGACTTTTGATCTTCAAAATCAACCAAATTTAAGAATTTTTATTCATACATTTTCAAAATGGAAGAGTTATCAATTGTAAATCTTAAAAATTGAACTAATAAAACAAAATTCAAAATTACATCATTTTAAATTTTACACAATAAAAATTGAAGGATCTTTAATTGAAAATCTTTAAAGATAATCCTATCGATACGATATAAAATCCCAAAATTTCTTTGCTTCCAGGAAAGGCTATGTATAACTATTTTAATCTTGATTTTTAATTTATGATTATTAATTATATTTTATAGTACATCAATTTGAAGTATATATTTTCATTTGATGATTAGGCTGTAAAAATAAGAAACCTGCAATAAGCGCACTATTGTTGCTAGTATTTTATAATAATTTATATTTCAGTTGCTCCCGTATCTTGTGCGATAATGACGCCCGTTCCTTTGACAATTTTGTACATAATCAAATTAATTTTGGATCGAAGGAAGGAGAAGTTGGCAGCTTCAATGGAAAAATTACAAAATCATCAAATTCCCTCAATCACGACTTCTCTAACATAAATCATGCTCAATCAGGTGATAGCTTTATCAAATTTATATTTTGTTACCTAAAAGGTTACGGGACTCGGGCTACTTGTTTGTACAAAAAGCGGCAAAAAACGTTAGATAGTTTTTATGTATATATAGAATTAGTATTAATTAATGTGTAAATATTCTCTCGATTATAGGCAAAAAAGGAATGAAGCATTTCAAAAGATCTTAGATCAAGTTCCTTTTTTTGTCTCGAAATCGTGTACTTACGCAGGCGTATTTATTTTTTGATACGAAATGACAATTCAGTCTCAACAATTTGCATTTATCTCAATCTGTCAATTTATTTTCAGAAAACAAAAGCACAATGTTTTGAGATCCATTTATAAATAAAATTATCGAGCTCATTTCTTTTTATACTTTGCTTTATGGCTTATCATTTTCTAGATTATAGAAAAACGTCAAAATAAATCAGTATAAATATTTCATTGCTAAAGCAATTTAAAAAATTGTATTTCTTCGACAAAAAGAAACGATTGTGAGACTTAGAATAATCAATATTATTTTATATCTGATCTCAGATCACTACTGTAAATTTTAATTCCATTTCGAGTTATGTTTTGAAATTATTTGTTATTTAGTAATCAATTAATTATAGGGTGACCATATGGCTCGATCGGAAAATCAGGATATTACTCAACTTCTCATTTTTTTAATTTTGAATCCTATAGGAGGATTCATTTTGAATTTTACGTAGAAATCTACGTGGAAGTCCACGTAAAAATCCATATGAAAAATCCACGTATTTTCCTTAATTTACTTGTAAATTCCAGGAGGAATTCCACGCGGATTGCTTCAATTTACCACTCAAATTTCACGTGGAATTCCTTATACGTAGTTTTCCACGGGGAATTCAATCTGGATTTCCACGTCAATTTTTTCTCCTGGGATTGCAGTCATGCTTTTCAGAACTTCCAATTTTTTTAGGGAATTCGAATTTTTGTTTTCGGGCATCAACAGGGCTGTTACAGGTCAGGGAATTCCAAAAAGTCAGGGAATGTCAGGAAAAGCCTGACTGAGTCAGGGAATTTTCGATAAACTGAAGTTGAAGTTTTATTTATTACTCGTCTTTTGTGGTAGAATATTAAAGTTAATCTTTTTTGGTAGAAAATTAATCTTTTTGGCTGAACACTGATTTTTTTGGTTCAAAATTCATTTCTTGGGTTGAAAATTGTTTTTTTTAAATAGAAAATGAATTTTTTAAACTAAAAATTTAACTATTTCATTATTTGTCAACATTTTTTCTTTTTTATATATAGATTTAATCTTTTTTGTTGAAAAATCATTTGTTTGGTTGAAAATTTGACTTTTGTTGCAAGTTTATTTTATTTGGTTGAATATTAATTTTTTTACTGAAAATTTAACTATTCTATCCTAAGTTAAAAGTTTATCTGTTTTAGATATAGTAGTCAGATTTAGTAATCTCATTAGTTGAAACTTTATCTTTTTAGTTAAAAATTCATTTATTTGCTTGAAAATTTTACTCTTTTGTTAAAAATTTGTTTTTGTTGTTGTTGAAAATTTATTTCTTCAACAGAAAATTTATCTATTCTGTTTTTAGTTGAAAATTTATCTTTTCTATTGAGAACTCATGTATTTCCATAGAATTTGTCTTTTTTAGTTTGAAAATTCAACTATTTGGTTAAAAATTCATTATTTTGGTTTAAAATGTATCGTTTTATTTAAAAATTCACATATTTATCTGAAATGTTAATTATTCCACTTTTTGTGGAAAATGTATATTTTTTTATAGAAATTTAATCTTCTTGGTTAAAAATTCATCTGTTTGGTTCAAAAATCGTTTTTTGTTTGGTTGAAAATTTATTTTCCTAACTGAAAACTGATTTATTTTACTTTTTGATTGCCAATTTATCTTTTTTATTTGAAAATTTATGTATTTTGTTAAAAATTTGGCTTTTTGGTAATTTATTAACCTTTTGGGTTGAAAATTCATCATTTTAGATAAAATTTAATTTTTTTGGTAGAACATTTAACTATTTTGTTGAAAATCGTTTCATTTTTTTTTTTTGAAAATTGATCTTTTTTCATTAAAAATTTAACTATTTGAAAATTTATCTTTTTTAGTTGAAAATTCAACTATTTAAAAATTTATCTTTTTTAGTTGAAAATTCAACTATATCGTTGAAAATGCATGTGTTTTGTTGAAAATTCGTATTTCTTGGTAGTAAATTGATCTTCTTGGTTAACAAATTCCCTTTTTGGTTGAAAATTCAACTGTTTTTTTTTTTTCAAATTAAAATTTTGTTTGTTGATATATCAACTTTCCCATGTTTTGTTGAGAATTCATATTTTTGGCTTGAGAATTTCAAAAATTGGTAGAAAATAAAAATATTTGGTAGTAACTAAACTTTTTTGTTGAAAATGCATACTTTTGGTTGAAAATTAAACTATTTTGAGAGAAAACTCACCTATTTAGTTAAAAATTTAACTATTCATTTGAAAATTTAACTATTTGATAGAAAATTAACTTTTTTGTTGAAATGTCATATTTTCAGTTTGAAAATTCAACTGTTTTGTAGGTAATTCCTCTTTTTGGCTTCAAACATCAACAATTTTGTTGAAAAATTATATATTTTGTTGAACATTTGTATTTTTTTATGGTTGAAAATTAATCTTCTTTACTGAAAATTTAACTATTCAATTTTTAGTTGAAAATTTATCTTTTTTTAGCAAAAACTTAAACTATTTATTTTAAAATTCATCGTTTTTGGTAGTAAATTAATTTTCTTGGTTAACAGATCATCTTTTTGGTTGAATTCAACTATTTTGAATGTGGAACTCTTTTGTTGAAAATTCATTTTTTAAGCTTCATCCGTTTAGTTTCGTTGATGAAAATATATAATATAATATAAATAAAATTCAACCTTGTTGAAATTTTTTTTTTTAACTTTCAAATGTAACCTTCATTTATGCTTGATAATTTATCTTTTTTATTTGAAAATTCATTTATATTGTTGAAAAGTCGCCTTTTTTAGGTTGAAAACTAAACTGTTTTGCAGAAAATTCGTCTTTTCGCCTTGAAAATTCAACATTTTGGATGGCATTGTTTTCATTTATTGTCTAAAAAATCTTTCTTGGTTAAAAATTCAACTATTTGTTGAAAATTCCAATTTTTTGTTTGAAAATTCGTATTTTTTGGTTTAATACAACTGTTTTTGACTGAAAATTCAATTTTTTTCATGGAAATATATTCATATGCATTACTTTGGCTGAAAATATAATCATTTTATTGGAAATTCCTTTTTTCTTGGTTGAAGCTTAATTGTTTCAACTGAAAATTGAATTCTTTCATTTGTGGTTCAAAATTGATTTTTTCGAGATGATAACTCAACCATTTGGTTGAAAATTGTTCAGGGAAATGTCAGGAAAGTCAGGGAATTCGAAATTGGGGTTTTGTAGCAACCCTGACGAAAAGTCAGGACATCACACAAAAAATCAGAAAATCGTGACAGCGATAAAAAATCAGGACTTGAACTGATAAATCAGGACGTCTGGTCACCCTAAATAATTATCACTGGATTTAAAACTACTTGATCAAAATTATATATTACAGAGAATGCGTTATTTATAAATAACCTGTAATCTGTGATTACTGTCTGTGATCGAATAAGAAAAGTGCTCCTCCTATTGTTTGTATTAAATAATTATTTAATTTATTTCCTACAAAATTTTTAAGCGACAGTATACGTATAATAGAAACTACCAATATAATGTGCTGTATAAATACTGGTAAATATTGTTTAGTAACTTATGTTTGTACAATACCATTTGTTAGAAGTCGTGCACGTATGAAAATGATATAAAAATTGTTGAAAGTTGAAATAGACTAGGCTGTTGTACGTATTTTTGTTTTGTCGTCATACATTTCGTTTGTGGATTGAGAGTACATAGTTCGTTGAGTAATTTTACATAAAACGTACTTATAAATAAAAGTAAAAAATAAATAATCTATGTCTTTTTATGTGGTATTTTTCACCGGAGCACCCAAACTGAGCTGCTTCCTCCAGACGATAATATTTTTAGTTAAAAATGTTGAAAATTCAAGAATTTTGCGAAAAAGTCCCATTTTTTTATTGTAAATTCAACGGTTTTGTTGAAAATTCTATTATTTTTCAGGGTGGCCACTGGACCCGGAAACCGGGAATTTTTTTGACTGGAAAAAACCGGGAAATGACAGTGAATTTATTTTTTGACTGGGAATTTTACCAATTTTTTGAACAAAAATCTATCCAGTCACTTGAAATATCACAAACTTCATATCAGATGGTATATAATTCAATTAAAAATAAGTTTGATTTTAACTTTTTTTTTAATTTTAAGTTAAATTGTTAACTTTGTTCAATTATGAAATCATTCAGTTCACAATGTGTGATTCTAAAATCTTTTGCCATCAAAATTTTCCCTTTTAGGTCTTTATTTTTATCGGTGAAATTTTTATTTTTAAAATTTTTTTTTTAAATTTTTATCGGTACATTTTCAGAATACAACAGAATATTTAACAAGAATTATAAGAAAAAGAAATTTTATGGATTAATATCAATTGAATGTAGAAGTTTTGAAAAGGTAAAAAAATAATTGAAAACTTGAAAAGATTTCAAAAAATGTAAAACAAAATGTAGCAACATTTTAAGAAAATTCAAAAGAATGAAAAAAATTTACTAAGATTTCTAGGAAAATTAATGATTTTTTATTTTGAAGAATTAATTCTAAGAGAATATTTAAAAAGATTTCAAAGGATTCCTATAATTACAAAAAATCTAGAAAATTGTAAAGCAAAAATAATTTAAAATTTGTCAATATTCCAAAAAGTGTAAAATAGTGTAGATTTTTGAAAATTTAAAGTGATTTTTTATTTAAACAAAATTTTTAAGAGAATATTTTAAAATATTTCAAAACAAAAATGTATAAGTAACAATTGAAAAATTATTAATTTGTTCTGACTCAAAATTAAAATAATTTTACTTCTAATTGAAAAAGTGCTTAATTTAAAAAACATTTGTAATCTTTCAATTTTTAATGTTTCTAGCTTTTTGCGTAACACGATATAATTTTAAAAATTTATCAATTTTTTGATTCATTCTTCAATTTAGAGAATTAAAAATAATAGCGTGGATTTCTATTTTTTTTGAAATAATTAAAAAATTAAAATTAAAAATGCTTAATTTTGTAGTTTAGCGGCATTTAATTTTAAAATTGATCAATTAAAAAGTGTTAAAATGCTTCCATTTTACGTGTAGGTTATTGAGCGTTTGAATTAAAAATTTTTTATGTCTTAATTTGTAAAGTTTAAATTTCAAAAGACTTCAACTTTGAATGTTTTAATTCGAAGTTTAGTTTTATTATTAGTTTTTGTGAACCGGGAAAAGACCGGGAATTTTTTTCCTCGATTAAAACGGCCACCCTGATTTTTCTAGAAAATTAACTTTCTGTTGAAAATTCATATTTTAATGTGTTGAAAATTCCACTGAAATCTTTCTTGGCTGAAAATTTTGTCTTTTTGGTTACAAAATTCATCTGTTTCATTAGAAATTTCATAATTTTTGGATAAAAAGCAACTAATTGGTTGAAAACTAATCTTCTTTGGTTGAGGATTCAACTATTTTGTTGAACATTCGTCTTTTTTGGTTAAATTCAACGGTTGTTTATTTAAAATAAAAATCTGTTTTGCTTGAAATTTCTACTATCACATTATTCGTTGAAAATTTTTTCTTTGAAAATTCAATTACTTGGGTTAAACTTACGACTTTGTAAAAAGTAGTTATTTTGTTGAAAGTTCCATTGTTTGATTTAAAATTAATTTTTTTAAACTGAAAATGTAACTGTTCTATTTTCGGTTGAACATTAATCGTTTTTAGTAAAAAACTTTTTTTTTTAACAAATCTTCTTGGTTTGAAATTTCCTCTTTTTTTTTTGTTCAAAATGCAACATTTTCGTTGAAATATAACTTTTTGTTAAATTGTTGAACATTAACTTTTTGTTGAAAATTAACTTTTTGTTAAAAATTCATATTTTTGGATTGAAAATTCAACTGCTTTACAGAAAATTGATCTTCTGCCTTCAAAGTTCAATTACGATGAACTTTCTTTTTCTTTCTTGACTGAAAATTTTTTATTTGTTAAAAATTAGTCTTTTTCTTGTTGAAAATTATTTTTTTTTACTGAAAATTTACTGTTTCAATTTTTGACTTTAAAATTTATGTATTTAGTGGAAAATTCAACTATTTGTTTAAAAATTCATGTATTTTGTTGAAAATTCATCTTTTTGGTTTTAAAATGTATTTGTTTTGGCAGACATGTTAATTATTTTTGTTCAAATAAAAAATAAATCAGCTCTTTTGTTGAAAATTCGTTCTTTATTGTTGAAATATAAAATAGTAAATTTTAGGTCGAGAATTAATCTTTATTTGTTGAAAATTTGTCTTTTTTTGTTGAAAAATAATTTTTTTACTGCAAATTTTAATTTTTGGTTGAAAATGTATCGTTCTCAGTTGAAAGATCAACAATTTGGTTGAAAATTTATGTATTTTGTTGATCATTTCGAAGATAATTTGTCTTTTTGGTAGAAAAGTCGTCTTTTTTATTTTTAAATTCATCTCTTTTGGCATAAATTTGATCCTTTTTGGTTGTAATGTCACTCATTCTATATTTTTCTTTAGAATTTATCTACGTAGGTCGAAAATTCAACTATTTTCTTGTAAATTTAATTGAAAATTCATTTTTTTTTTAATATGAACTAGTACATTTTGTGTTGAGAATTAATCTTTTTGTTAAAACCTTCTGATTGAAAATACCACAATTTGGTTAAAAATTTCAACTATTTTGTTGAAAATTGAACTATTTTTTTGTCGAAGATTGAACTGTTTTGTTGAAAATTTGTCCCTTTGGATTAAAAATTCATCTTTTATTGTAGAAGTCATCATTTTTTGTTGAAATAAATAAATGTGGTGGTTGGGCCGCTTTTGGCTCAATTCATTCAGAATATTTAGATTTTAGAAATGGCAGATAGTTACTTTTTTAAATGAAAAGGTCAATTTAGTCACTATTTTTTCAATAAATTAACCCATGGGTTGACAAAAACTGAATTCAGGTCTTGCTGTTTTTGATTGAAAAGAAAATTTTGAAATCTTTTAGAAAATTTAAAGAGATTCAAAGAAATTTGTAATAGATTTCGATAATTTAAAGGGATTTCAAAGAATTTTACAGATTTAAGGGTATTTAAAAAAATTTTAAAAGCATTCAGGGAATTTTTAATAGCTTTCAATAATTTGAAGTAGTTCCAAAGGATTTGAAAGATTTTATGGTATTTTTAAAAATTCCATGGAATTTTCAGGAGCTTTAAAAAGTTCCAAAAGATTTGAAATATTTTTGGGTATTTAAAAAAATTCCAAGGCATTTTCAAGAGATTTTTATGATTTAAACCATTTAAGTAAGGGATGTGAAAAAATGTTCATGAGGTTATAAAGAACTTGTAGGAACTATAAGGTTTTAAGATATTAAACTTTTAGAAGATTCCATGCATTTTCATAAAATTTGCGAGGATTTCAATGAGTTTCAGGGATTTTTAAATCAAAAAAGGCACTCAATTCAATGAATTTAAAAAAACATTTCTTAGTTTTTCTTTAATTCTTCTTACATTTTTTTCGAACTCATTTTGAATACTTAGTCATTTCATAAAATTCTTTTGAATTCCCTAAATTTTTCTAAGCTCATTTCAAACTCACTAAATTCAAAGAATTTTTTCTCATATTTTTGAATTGTTTTCAATTCACTTGCATTTTTTTAAATTCACTCTAATTTTACGGAAATCAAGGCTACTTTTTTGATTTTTTAAATTTTGTTCAATTCATTTGAATTCTTTTTACAATTAAAAGCACATTACACTTTTAGTCAGTTTTAAAACATTAATGTTTAAAATTGTCTTATTCTACTTATAAACGATTAAATATAAAAACGTTACAAGATTAGAATTTTTGTCTTTAAATATTAATGACAGGGAAAAAGAAAAATTAGTCAGGGAAAAGTAAGGATTAAGATTAACTATTGCAGTTGAAGATTCATCAATTTAGTTGCAAATTTAACTACTCAGTTAAAAATAAATGTGTGGTTGAAAATGATTTTTTGTTTAAATTACAATTTAAATATTTCATTTTTGGTTAAATATTGATCTTTTTGAGTTACATATTTAACTATTTGGTTAAAAATTTAAGTCTTCTGTTCAAAATTCGTCTTTTTTGGTTGATTTCAACTGTTTTTTTTCTTCAAAATAATATTTTTTTGTAGAATTATCAACTATTATATATTTCGTTGATAATTCGTATTTTTGGCTTGAAAATTAAGTAATTTTATAGGAATTTAAAATATTTGGTAGAAAATGAACTTTTTTGTTGAAAATTCGTATTTTTGTTAGAAAATTCAACTATTTTTGTAGAAAATTCAACTATTTAGTTGAAAATTAAACTATTCATCTGAAAATTTAACTATTTGGTAGAAAATTTACTCTTTTATTGAAAAGTCATATTTTCAGGTTGAAAATTCTACTTTTTTGTAGACAATTTGTCTGTTTTGTTTCAAAATACAAGAATTTTGTTGAAAATTCATGTATTTTGTTGAAAATTCGTCTTTTTTGGTAGACAATTAATTTTCTTGGAGAAAAATTCACCTTTTTGGTTAAAAATTTAACTATTTGGTGAAAAAATGTCTCTTTTTTGGTTGAAAATTCACCTTTTTGGTTGAAAATGCATCTTTTTTTGTTCAAAATTCGCAACTACTCGGTTGAAAATTCAACTCTCTTGTTGAAAATTCGTCTTTTTGGCTATAAATTCAAGTATTTTGTTGATAATTCATATATTTTGTTCAAAATTCCTCTTTTTGTAGAACGTTAGTTTTCTTGGGAACAATTTACCATTTTGGTTAAACAATTAAAATTTTTTTTACATTTTTGATGAATTTTCAAAATTCATCTTTTTTGTTTCAAAATTCAACTTCTCGGTTGAAAATTGAACTATTTTGTTGATAATTCATACTTTTGGCTGAAAATTAAACTATTCATTTGAAAATCTAACTATTTGGTAGAAAATTAACTTTTTTATTGAAGTCATATTTTTAGATTGAAAATTCTACGGTTTTGTAGTTAATTCGTCTTTTTGGATAGAAACTGAACTTTTTTGTTAAAAATTCATATTTTTGATTGAAAATTAAACTATTCATTTGAAAATTTCACTATTTGGTAGCAAATTATCTTTTGTTGTTGGAAAGTCATATTTTCAGGTTGAAAATTCAATTGTTTTATAAATAATTCGTCTTTTTGCTTCAAATTTCAAGAATTTTTTTGAAAATTCAACGTTTGTATAAATAATTCGTCTTTTTGTTTGAAATTTGAAGAATTTCATTAAAAATTCATGTATTTTGTTGAAAATTCATATATTTTGTTGAAAATTCGTCTCTTGGAGAACGTTAATTTTCTTGGGGAAAAATTCACCATTTTGGTAAAAAATTTACGATTATTTTTAAATTTAACATTTTGCTTAAAAATTCATCTTTTTGGTTGAAAATTCAACTATTCGGTTGAAAATTGAACTATTTTGTTGAAAATTTATACTTTTGGCTTCAGAAGTTAAGAATTTTGTTGAAAATTCGTCTTTTTTTGTAGAACATTAATTTTCTTGGACCAAAATGCACGTTTTTGGTCAAAAATTTACCTTTTTGGTTAAAAATTGAACTCTCTTGTTGAAATTTCGTCTTTTTGGGTAGAAAATGAACTTTTTTGTTGAAAATTTATACTTTTGATTGAAAATTAAACTATTCATTCAAAATTTAATTATTTCGTAGAAAATTAACTTTTTTTGTTAAATAGTCATATTTTCAGTTTGAAAATTCAACGAGTTTTAAAATAATTCGTCTTTTTTGCTTCAAATTTGAAGAATTTTATTGAAAATTCATGTATTTTTTTGAAAATTCATATATTTGGTTGAAAATTCTTCTTTTTGTAAAACGTTAATTTTCTTGAGGAAAAATTCACCATTTTGGTTAAAAATTCACGATTTTTTTTTAATTTAACTTTTTGGTTAAAAATTAATCTTTTTTGGTTCAAAATTCAACAACTCGGTTAAAAATTGAACTATTTTGTTGAAAATTCATACTTTTGGCTGCAAGATTTAAGAATTTTGTTGAAAATTCGTCTTTTTTTGTAGAGTATTAATTTTCTTGGTGAAAGATTCACCTTTTTAGTAAAAAATTTACCTTTTTGGTTAAAAATTGAACTCTCTTGTTGAAATTTCATCTTTTTGGGCTCGTTTTTGGGTAGAAAATTGATCCTGTTTTATTGAAGATTCGTCCTTTTGGATAGAAAATTCATCTACTTGGCTAAAAATTATTTGTATTGTTGAAAATTGAACTGTTTGATTATTTGACAATTCGATTGAAAATGCACCTTTGTAGATTAAAAATTCAACTACTTGGGTAAAAATTCAACTGTTTTGTTAAAAAATTTAATTATTGTTTTGAAAGTTCAACTATTTTGTTAAAATCTTTTTTTTTTGTGAAAAATTCAACTATTTAGTGAAAAATTCGTCCTTTTTATTGAAAATTCATCTTTCATGATAGAAAAGTCAAACCTTGATTTCATTTTAATTTTATAATTTAAAATAGCCTAATAGCTAATTGTGTTGGGACTGTTAAAATTGTTTTTGACTTTTTAAAATGTATTTGTATTATTATTTCCTAACCTAAAACTGTTGTTAACTTCGTTGTCTAATTAGTAAATTTATAACCTAGTATTTAAATGTAAACGTCCAAATTAAAATTAATTGATTTTATCGCTACCTGGGACGAATTTCCGATGTTTCCGAGTGAAAAAACTAACAATATGAACATAGATTCCAGTCAGTCAAAATCTCTGTTCAATTGTTCCGCTTGAATTTTTTTAAATTTCTTTTTTGCTTATGTTTTTCGCCGAAACCGTCAAAACAAACAGCAGCGCCACTAGAGTGAAACTAACAGTTGAAATAATAGCAGAAGACAGTTGAAGCCAGCGTTCACAGATCGTGGGAGCTGGCGGCCCCCACCACGACTCCCGTGTGGGAGCAACACACGTAAACGCCGCGTGTCGGTGTGTCCCCACTCCGTCACTTGATTCCACGCTCCGCGGCAACGAAACTTTGTCGGTTCGGATGATTTCACTGTCTCCTTCGTCCTCTTTCGTTTGATTTCGGTGGCGGCTTCGGGTCAGCCACGAAGATGGGTTCGGCGTTGAAGCCGAGGATTGCCGAGGATGCACGATTCTTAACTTCTAATTTCTCATTCTCGGCGACTGGGCTATTTTCAAGATTTTTCCTCTTTTTCAGATTTGGAGATTTGGAGGTTAGAGTCGACTTTTGTTTACAAACAAAGTTTCACAACCTCAAAAAAGCTAAAAAAGTTTTAAAAGATGATGATTATGTTTTTCAGGTATTATTATGGAATCTTTTCTAGTATAGGATCTATAGGGAATGTAGTATAAGTTACTATAGGTTTTCAAATTTGTAATATAAGGAATATATTTTATAAGAAAAATTGAGGTTAGATTGATAATGTATATCATTCTCAAGCCTCAAGTGGTTTTCAAATTTTGTATTTCATTTTTTAATTGATTTTAAATATTGTGAATTTAAAATGATAATAATTTATATATATTTTTAATTCAGTAAAATAATCATCATTTCTTTTAATGATATTTTCTCAAAGAAGCATGAAAACTATGAAACTATAATAGTCGATATTCATATTTTAAACCATTTTCAAAAGTTTGAAGACTTTTTTTAAAAAGATTTTAAACTTTTTTGCATTATAATACTTCCTTAAATTTTCATTGAATTAAATATTCAATATTTATAATATTTTATCAAGGGAAATAGAATGTATATGAAATTATGAAAATCACAGCTTTGTTATTTCTTATAAACACTTCATAAAACCTTTAATGACTCTCACCATCCATCTCGTTCTGAATGTCGGCCCGCGCTTCGGGCTCGACGTTGTCGTCGCTGTTGGCGGCATCGTCCTCGCTCGAGGAGTTGCCGGTAGATTCAAAGTCCGCAAGCGATTGTGCGTCGCTTTCCGGTACTTGAAGATCAATCAGAGGAGGGTGGTGTGGTTCCTCCCCTGGTTGGCCCTCGAGCTCCTGCCCGAGGACCGCCGGTTCTGGTAGTACGGGGGCCGCCAGGTTGGCCCCGAGACGTGCCCGTGCTGGCACTAAGCTGCTGCTGTGGAACTTCTGGGCCACTGCCGCCTTGTTTATCCAGTAAACCTCTCCAGGAATGTGGTCAATGATCTGGAAAGGCCCACTACGGATTTCGGCCAATTTGGCGTTGTAGCCTTCGACCTTTTTTTTTAATTTATTAATTTTAATAAGGCATAAGGAGTATTTAAAAACATCTGAGGTAACTTTGGTATGTGGATCAATTGGAGCAATGTTATTATTACTCACTAGAGGTTTTGATGTGTCCGTATTTACAGAGGCCAGTCTTCCATGTAAGGACGCTCCCGCGTAAAAATGGGAGTCCGCACGTGGCGCGCGCCGGCCGCCTTAGAGGTTATATTATCTAATAATGCCTGAAAATTTTTCATTCCCACGCTGTACAGTCTTAGTTTGAAAGTTTTTAACTAAAACCTCATTTGGATCGACCTTTGGCATCATCTAGGCGTTAACTTCAGCTGGATAGGTTCTGACGGTTCAGCGATCATTTGTAAGACCATCTTCACTGGACGCTTGTTTACGCACTCTATCCGGAAGTTTTTTACGAGCTCTATTAAAGCCAAATTGATTTTAACTTCCGCCAACTTTTTACCAATGCAACTTCTAACTCCAATAGCGAAAGGTATTGTGGCAGCTGGATGGAGTACGCCTTCATAGCTCCCATTTTCTAGTCGCTTCCATCGCTCAGGTTGAAATTGATCGGGATCGATAAAATTTGCGGGATCCCGTCCACTGGAGTACAAACTCATAAGCAAAATTTCCTCTTTGGAAACTTGATACCCTCCAATCTGAGCATCCACGGGTATATATCGAGTGAGAAATGGAGCCGTTGGGTACAGTCTTAAAGTCTCTTTCAAGATGCCCATGACCAAAGGATCAAGAAGTGCTTCCTTGTGCTTTTTGTGTTTAACATTTTCGTGAAGTCGTTCCTGGATTTCGGGATGGGTACTTAGTAAATACAGTGCCCATTGAGTGGATGACGTTGTTGTATCGCCCGCTGCTATAATTAAATCTGCAACAATTCTAACAAGGTCCTGATTTTTTATGCCAGCATCTATCATGTTTTTAAGAAGTCCATCACCGTTAAGACGTGTCATTAGCGATAATGCGTTCGTCACTTTTTTTAAAACCTCATCCAAGTTTCTAGCAAACTGATTCCACCACGGGAAATTTGCTTCCTTTGCCTTTTTTGCCGATATAACGTTCAGCCGACTAGAATACTTGAATATTTTATACATAAAGATGGCCAGATCATCGGTCTCCCTTAGTATCTGTGTTTTATGTGTCATCCAAGTCGAACCTATAAGAGTCGCCAGTATCGCTTGAAGAGAATAATCATAAATTTGAAGTTTCAAATTTGGGACGGCCGTTTCCGCTTTAGCAAACGAGCTCATATTTGTTGCCAGATCGTTTGCAACTTTACCACAGGGCTCTATCATAAAATCGATAGAATTAACTTTGAGAAGAAGTTTGTTCAGTATTCTTCGAAAATGCAACCATTCTTCTCCTTCCATGAAAAAGAGACCACGGGAAATTTTGGAATGTTCGTTATTGTAAATAATCCATGCTTCTGGTATAAAGTGCTTTGGTGTTGGCCCTTCTAACTGGACGAAAATCTTGCGATATTCCTCAGGAGAGTTGATGAATACTGCTGAGGTGGAACCTGCATGACTCCTGTATATGGGTCCCAGAGCTTTATGACGTTGATCAACATATTCGTGAAGCCTTGTTCCCAAACGAGATGCAAACAGAAATCGAATCATCCCCAGAAAAGAATTCACTGGATCCACAGGCATCTCACGAACAGTGCTAGAAGGAGCTACCGTTTCATATGATCTTTGTATCGTTGACATTCCTTTTTCCACATTTTCCGGGACAGAATGAGAATCGAAATTCTTGCAGCAACGACCACCGACGGGTCGAACATGTTTTTTAAAAACTCGCGTGATTAGAGTGTAAAAATTGCTCTTGGACTTCATTGCGATTGACACTAATTTTCGTTTATTGAATTATCGCTGATCACTGCGATTGTAGACGCGCACTTTGCATTTTTTCGCCGAACGATCGACTTGCAAGATACACTTGACACTTTCCCATAGAACACTGAAATTGGCCCCACGTTGGGCGTCAATTTGATTACTTCCCCTTTATTGAAGGAGAGTGGGAGAAATATGATGAGGTAGGGCCCAGGAGAAAGTATAGGCAACTTCAAAGAAACAACTTCACTTTGTAAACACACAATAAACTGAATTTATTTGACTAAGATTCGATAAGACGCCTCTCAAGTGCGTGACTCGTTGACCACGCTTAGTTCCGAAGAAGAAGACAGGCGAGCGCTTCCCGACCTGTCGAGTACAAAAATCGGGGACTAACTAAACTACTCGGCCGCAGGCCGTCGTTCGTAGCGTAGCGGCTGACGCGAGAAGAGCGATCCCGGCCGCTGATTGGTTGGGACCGGTCGACAAGATGAGACTCACGGATCGTGGCGATCCCCCGTTTCCAATGCCGGACCGTTCGAGCGTCGTGGCTCGATTTCAGCTATTTCTAATTTCTAACTCTAATTATCTATAATGATCTTAAAAATCGAATTTTAACTTTATTAAAAATCTAAAAATTGACAAGTATTGATTGCAAATAGGCGCTCCTACCTGCGTTGAAAATATTCCGAAATTTTACAAATTAAATTTTTAAAGTGGATTAAACGAATTTTCGAGTATATATATACCTATATACACATACACATATACACCCATATATGTATCTATCATAACTTGGCTAAATTATATATATAAAAAGTATTCTAGTGATTACTCTAAATTATTTGGCTAGTCCGAGGTCCCTATATTATTATTTCAATAATTATTAACTTTAAGGAGTTTGAGTATGTGGCATATGAAAAATTAATGAATTGAATTTAATGGTTATATTATAAAAGAATAATAATCCTACTCAAATCCCTCAAAATACTTTAATATAATTATTCTCGGTACACATTAGAAAACGGAAGGATTTGGCTAAATAGATTACAATTTACAGATTGAATAAAAATATCATAACACTCGATTATTTATATATCCTTCTTCTCCGATTTATATTTAAAAGTAAGCGGGCCCTCTTACTAAAAAAAATAATCAAAATTCGAAGAATCTATAATGTCGAAAGTGAGAGTAGAGTAAAGCGGGAGCGAGCGTGAGAGTGAGAGTGAGAGAGATAGAGAGAGAGAGGAGAGTTGAGAAGAGTAGAAACCGGTTTTGGGCCAGGCGGTCGAGTTGTTGGCTGTTGGAAAAGCGAACTCGAGCCAAGCCGAGTTTGTCAAATTGAGAGAGTAAGATGGTGAGAGGGGAGAGAGGCGAGGGGATGGTGGCTTGAGGAAAAGCGGAGAGGACGAGTAGAGTGCCGAGGCGGACGTGAGAGAGAGAGAGATGGACATAGCGAGAAGAGTAAAACCGGTTTGGGCCTGACGAACCGAGTTTGAAGACGGAAAAGCGAATTCCTGTCAGGCCGAGTTGAGTAGGAATGTTAAGGGGAGCGAGTGAGAGGGAAGAGAAAGGTGTTGATAAGAAAGAGAAAGAGAAGTCGGAAATAAACTTGCAATTTAGAAAATTGATGGAGAGCCGACGAGTAAGAAAAGGTCGTTTCTAAAGGCTGGAGAAATTCCAGCCTGCATATATTTTCTTGGCTTATGGGCGATATCAAAGTTAGCCAATTCCGAGTAAATCTTCAAAAATTTTGAAGTTGACATGTTTTAAAAATTCAAAATCGATTTTGGGTGGCGATTGAAAATCGAATTTTCAATTTTTCACAAAAAATAAAAACGTGCTCCTGAGATATGGGGAAGCTGAATAAGAATAACACATTTTTTATGCAAACAAATTATTCTGTTCCTAAAAACTAAAAATTTTTAAGAAATTTTTTCCAATACACGATAACAATTTTAAGAAATATGGATGCATAAAGAAAGAAAGAAGTTATTACTACTAAAATTTTAATTAAAATTAAAATTAAGTTTTTTTTATTAATATATTAAAAAATGCGAAATCGAAAAAATCTTTTTATCACAACGTGTATTTGATTTTTTAAGAAATGTTTATTCAATAAACCCATTTTCGAAAAAGTGTTGGTTATCTAGTTTTGTACTGCCATCCTTCGTATAATGTGTTATAAAAATAATTAGAAAGAGAAAACTTACGTAAGACATGCTTTTTGGGTTGATATTTTTTTTTCTTTTTGACTGAAAAATATTTATTGATTGAAAATTAAATCCTTTTGTTGAAAATTCATCTCTTTGGGTAGGAATTTTATCTTTTTTGGTTGAAAATGCAACTGTTTGGTAGAAAATTGAACTACTTTGGTAGAAAATTCAACTATTGGTTAAAAATTCATATTTTCGTTTTGAAAATTCAACTATTTTGTGAAAAATTCAACAATTAGGTTAAAATTTTGTTTCCTTTTTTAATCTTTCTTGGTTAAAAATTCAACCCGTTTGGTAGAAAGTATATCTGTTTTGGTGAGGATTAAACTACTTTCTTGAAAATAAATTAATATTTTTTTGGTAAAAATTCAAGTATTTGGTTAAAAATTGAAATTTTGCATTTACAAATTAAACTATTTGTTTGAAAATCTATGTACTTTGTGGAAAATTAATCTTTTTTTTTGTCGAAAATTAATCTTTATGGTTGAAAATTCATCTTTTTGACATAACATTCAACTCTTCCAGGTGAAGATTCATCATTTTAGTTATGAAAATTCGTCAGTTTGGTTGAAAATTAATTTCTTTAACTGAAAATTTAACTGTTCCATTTTTAGTTGAAAATTAATCTTTTCTAGTTCAAAATTCAACAATTTGGATGAAAATTTGTATGGTTTAACTGAAAATTTAACTATTTCGTTGAAAATTCACGTATTTTGTTAAAAAATCAATTTTTTGTTGTAGAAAATTATTTTTTTCTTGGAAAGGTTATCTTCTTGTTTAATAATTCTTC
Organism: Andricus curvator; assembly: GCA_932195095.1. Classification (NCBI taxonomy): domain Eukaryota; kingdom Metazoa; phylum Arthropoda; class Insecta; order Hymenoptera; family Cynipidae; genus Andricus; species Andricus curvator. The sequence goes on from CAKNYM010048888.1 coordinate 189,773, forward strand.
TTTTTGGTTAAAAATTCAAGTATTCCAGTTAAATATGTATCCTTTTAGTTAAAACTTCATCTTTTAGGTTGGAAATAACATTATTTGGTTGAAAGTTAAACTCTTTTGTTGAAAATTAATTTTTTTTTTTGAAGATTCATTGTTTTAATTAAAAATTCATTTCCTTGGTTGAAAAATGAGCTGTTTAATTGAAAACTTGTTTTTTCTTTAGATGTTTTTTTAGTTCAAATTTTTTTTTTGAATGAAAATGTAACTATTATTCTAGTTGAATATTCCATAATTTGATTTAAAAATTCATCTCTTTGGTTGAACATTCGTTTTTTGACTGAAAATTTAATTATTCAATTTTTGGTTGAAAAATTATCTTTTTTAGTTCGAAATTAATCTTTTTGGTTAAAAATTCAATTATTCCAATTAAAAATTCATCATTTCAGTTAAAAATGCATTTTTCTGGTTTAAAATACAACTGTTCCAGTTAAATATATATTATTTACAATTTTATTTGAAAATTCACCACTTTGTTTGAAAATGTAACTTTTTTTTTGAAAGTTAGATTTTGTTGTTGAAAGTTAGTTTTTTGTTGTTGAAAGTATCTTTTAAAAGAAAATTTACTTATTCCAATTGAAAATTCCATAATTGTAGTTGAAAATTCATCTGTTTGGTTAAACATTAATTTTTTAAACTTGAAATTTAATTATTTAAGTTTTGGTTGAAAATTTGTCTTCTTTAATTAAAAATTCAACTATTTCGTTAAAAATTCATGTAGTTTGTTAAAAATTGTATTTTTGGGTAGAAAATTAATGTTTTTATTTGAAAATAAATCTTCTTGAGTAAAAATTCATCTTTTTGGTTGAAAATTCAAGTGTTCCAGTTAAACATTCATCATTTTAGTTGAAAATTCATCACTTTGTTTGAAAATGTAACTATTTTTTTGAAAGTTATATTTTGTTGCTGAAAGTTAGTTTTTTGTTGTTGAAAGTATTTTTTTAACCCAAAATTTAACTTATTCCAATTGAAAATTCCATAGTTGTAGTTGAAAATTCATCTGTTTGGTTAAACATTAATTTTTTAAACTTGAAATTTAATTATTTAAGTTTTGGTTGAAAGTTTGTCTTCTTTAATAAAAAATTCAACTATTTCGTTAAAAATTCATGTATTTTGTTAAAAATTGTTTTTTTTTTTGTAGAAAATTAATCTTATTGATTAAAAATTCATCTTTTTGATTGAAAATTCAAGTGTTCCAGTTGAAAATCCTTTTTTCTTAACTAATTTTTTCAACTGAAAGTTTAATTATTCCAGTTTTGGTAAAAAAATCGATATTTTTTAGTGGAAAACTTAAGTATTTTTCTGAAAATTCATTTATTTTGCAATGTTTTGCACTGTGGTGTTAACGGATGATTAGAATGAACGTCATGAATTGAAATACATTTTTTCGTTTTGTGGCAAATGTGAATATGTTACTTTTATTTGAAATGTTGAAAATTGAAAAACTTGACCGGGAAAAACCGGGAAATGACCGGGAATTTGAAATCTTTCGCCGAATCGCCACCCTGCAAATTTCGAAATTTGAAGTCATGTTTATTTTTGGCTGTGGTTACGGATAAAAATATCCGGATTTTTTCGGTACAAATAGAGTTAAAAAAGGCGCTCTTTGTACTGAAATTTCGGTACAAATAGCCAGATTTTTTCGGCACGTGTAGATATTTCCTTTATTTTTCAGGTACTAGTTAATTCGAGTATTATGGAAGTAATAGTCACACGACAAGAACGAGTCATCGATACGGTATTCACAGCCAGTGTCGCAATTCTCGTTTCGATTCTATACATAAATTTCGGATGTGCGATGGACTGGGACCTCTGTCGAAAAACATTAAAAAAACCAGTAGGACCAGCTATTGGATTCGTTTGCCAATTCGCATTCATGCCTGTGGTAATAAGAAGCAGTTTCTTCTTCGACTTTTTATCTCTGAAATGATAATTGAGTAATTACCTTTCTTTATTTTCACTCTATATTTAGATCAGTTACGTGATTGGATACATTCTGTTCCCCGATTATCCTGAAATGCAACTCGGAATATTTTTCACCGGTATTAGCCCCAGTGGAGGGGCTTCTAATATCTGGACATTAATGCTCGGTGGAAATTTAAATCTCTCTATCACCATGACTACTTTATGCACCGTGGGGGCTTTTGGTACATTTTTATTTCAGTTAAAAAAAAAAAAAATTTGAGTAAAATAAGAAAATATGCCAACGAGGCATTTTTTTTCATTCAGGGTATCTAGCGACCTTGAAACCCTTAAAAACCTGGAATTCTCCTAGAATATTTTTCAATTTCAAAAACCTGGAAATCTCCTTGAATTTTTCACGAGAAACTTGAATTTGAATTTTTTTTTTTGCTTTTAAAGCAGTTATTTTATTTAAATACGAAGAGTAATTTAAATCTTTTATTCTTTTATGAAAAGATACATCTCGTTTAGAAGAAATCCTGCTACTGAAAAGTTTTTTATTTATCAGGAGATAATTTATCCTTTGTTTATTACAGAATAAATAAAGAGATTTTAAGGCTCTTTTTGTAGACTGTATCAATTCTTTTATATATTGCAATGAATAGACTTTAATATTGTGATTCATTCTCGAAGTTTTTAATTTCTTCTCCGCTAATGTAGAATGTTAAAGTATATATTTTTTGTAATATTCAACTTACAAATTATAAAAAATATTAGTTGAAAATTTCGATGTTAATTAAATTTCACAATTTGAATGAGCAATGGCCATACAACGGATTTTTCGTTTTTTAAAAAGGCCTGCACACCAGATTTAAAAGATTGCTCAACAATTTCACAAATATTTTTAAACTTTCAAAAGATTGAAAGGATTTCAAAAGGTTGCAAATAATTTTAGAAGATTTCAAAAGATTTCACAAAAATTTCCGAAAGATTTCGAACATTTCATAGAGATTTCCAGGATTTTAAAAATTTGAAAAAGACGTGTGCACAAGATTTCAAAGATTTCACAAAGATTTCGAACATTTCACACAGATTTTAAAACTTTCAAAAGATTTCAAGGATTTTAAATATTTTAAAAAGGGTATAGTAAATCAGATTCCTAAGATTTCAAATAAAAATTTCAAAGATTTCATGAAGAATATAAGAATTTCAAAGATTTCAAAAGAATACAAGAATTTCAAAGATTTCAAAAGAATAAAAGAATTTCAAAGATTTCAAAAAGGGGATGGTACACTAGGTTTTAAAGATCTCGAAGATTTAAACAATTTCCAGTTTTTTTAGAAGATTTCACAAACATTGTAAATATTTTAACGATTTCAAACCAGTGCAAAAGATTTCAAAAAGATTTCATAAGGATTTCAAAAGATTTAAAGAATTTCCAAATTTTCTACAAGGGTACAGTACACCAGATTTAAAAGATTTCAAAACATTGCAAAGATTTTAAACGATTTCAAAAGGTTGCAAATCATTTTAGAAGATTTCAACAGATTTCACAAAAATTTCCCAAACATTTCATAAAGATTTCAAGGATTTTAAATATTTTAAAAAGGGTATAGTGAACCAGATTTCTAAGATTTCATAAAAATTTCATAAAGATTTCAAAAGAATTTCAAAGATTTCAAAATAATAACAGAATTTCAAAGATTTCAAAAAGGGGATAGTACTCTAGGTTTTAAAGATTTCAAAACATTTCGAAGATTTAAACGATTAAAAATTTTGTTTAAAGATTTCAAAAGGTTTCACAAAGATTGTAAATATTTTAACGGTTTCAAGCCAATACAAAAGATTTCATAAGGATTTCAAAAGATTTCAAGCATTTCAAAATTTTCTACGAGGGTACAGAACACCAGATTTCAAAAATTAAAAAATATTTCAAAGATTTTAAACAATGTCAAAAGGGTACAAATCATTTTAGAAGATTTCAAAAGATTTCACAAAAATTTCCCAAAGATTTCGAACATTTCATAAAGATTTCAAGGATTTTGAAATTTTAAAAAAGAGATGGACACAAGATTTCAAAGATTTCGAACATTTCACAAAGATTTTAAAACTTTCAAAAGATTTTAAGGATTTGAAATATTTTAAAAAGGGATAGTAAACCAGATTTCTAAGATTTCAAGAAATGTTAAAGATTTGAAACGATTACAAAATTGTTTAGAAGATTTCAAAAGACTTCACAAAGATTTTAAATATTTTTATGATTTCAAATTAATACAAAAGATTTCACAAATATTTCCAAAGTCTCATAAAAATTTCAAAGATTTCATAAAAATTTCATAAAGATTTCAAAAGAATACAAGAATTTCAAAAAAATAAAAGAATTTCAAAATTTTCTACAAGGGTAAAGAACACCAGATTTCAAATTTTTTTAAACATTTCAAAGATTTTAAACGATTTCAAAAGGTTTCAACAAATTTGAGAAGATTTCAAAAGATTTCAATGATTCCAAAGGAACACAAGAGATTTCACAAACAAATATTAAAGAAAGATTGCACAAAGATTTCAAAAGGTTTTAAAAAATTTCACAAAGATTTCAAGTATTTCAAAGATTTTACAAAAATTTTACAAGATTCCAGAAGATTCTAAATACTTTAAAAGATGTCATCGAATTTACAAAGATTTCGAATATTTCACAAAGATTGGCAAGATTTCAAGGATTTCAATGACTTTACACAGGTTTAAAAATATTCCCAAAGATTTCACAATGACGACTTACATTCGCAACAAATTAAGAATTTTTTTTATTTATGGTTCTGCTTTCTTTAGAAATTGTTGACCAATAAAAAATGCAATGGTTCATATTTTTATACTTATAACAAACGGATATATTAATATTTGATGTAAAAAAAGACCTAGAAAAACTTGATTTCTTCACCTTGAAAACCTGGAGAAAAAAAACATAGACCTTGAATTTTGTTTCTAAGAATCGCTGGACGCCCTGTTCTTTGGTCACTTCTTTTAAAGTCATTTTTTACACTTCTTCCTTGCTTTTCTTCTTTCTTTTTCACGTTGTCCAATTTTTTTGCAAGTGTAAATAATTTTACATTTTCAATTCTCAAGTTGGAAATGTTTAGGTTTAGAATTTCATAATTTAATATTGAAATATTAAAAAAATTGTTGGCTTTAAATTCAAGTCGTTTAAAAAAGTGCAATTAAAATTGGAATTGATAATATATGATAAATGTTGAGTTTAAATTATTTGAAATGGAATAAATTGAAATTAGGGTAAATGGGAAACTGAGTGACTGGTTCGGTATTATGCAAGGCGTAAAACAAGGATGCGTTATGTCCTCGTGGCTATTTATCATATTCATGGATAAGTGTAGAAGAACTGCCCTCTTCGATGAAGAAGGCGTAGATCTCGAAACAGTCAAGGTACGTGGGTTAGCTTTCGCAGATGACAAGATTGTTATGGCAGAATCAATCGAGGACTTGCAAAGAATGTTGAATAAACTTAATACAAGCATGAAGAGCATGGACCTCAAAATTAACGTAAATAAAACAAAAATAATGGTGTTTGAGGGAGAGAGTGAGAAAACAATGTGCAACATTGTCCTAAATGATGAGAGATTAGAACAAGTTGACAAGTACGTATACCTAGGTAGTCTATTCACTTATAGCGACGGAAAAATAGACGGGGAGTTAGATAGGCGCATAAATAAGGGTAAGCAGGTTATCGGTAGAGCAGGGTCCATCCTAACAAATAAAAACATATCAAAAAACGCTAAAATGGCCATACATAATTCTATATTCGTACCGACTGTACTATACGGTAGCGAGACATGGACCTGTCAAGAAAAGGACAGGAGTAAAATTAACGCTATCGGCATGAAACCTCTGCGCATAATATGCGGGAAAACACTGATGGACAAAGTCCGAAACGAGACAATCCTCAAAGAATGTGGTACAGCAGAGACACTAGTTGACATATGGGAAAGAAATCAGTTAAGATGGTTCGGACATCTTGAAAGAATGAAAGATGAACGACTGACCAAACAAGTGTATAAAGGTAAAGTAAATGGCAGAATGCCCAGAGGTAGACCGCCGAAAGAATGGTTAGAATCTGCAAATGAGACATTAATCCGTAGAGACATAAGAAGCTATAGAAACACAAGAGCTTGCATGAAAAAATGCATGGACGTGAAGGAAACTAGAGTAGTATGCCAGGACAGAAAAGTGTGGCGACAAATAGTTTATAAACAGAGTGACAATAGAGTGAATGACGCCTGAAACAAAGACCTTGGAAACTAATGGGCCCAAGTGGGGAACCATACATAACAATTTTGTGAGGCTCTTCACTTGGGGTGATCGCTAGAGAGATTGATCAGCAACCTGGGTTGGAGCAGTGTTGCGGAATAAACGTGTAATTTAAATAAATAACACGAGAATTCCAGATCAATCTAAAATATCTATACCTAACACTTATATACCTATCTACCTCATACCTATATACCTACCTACTTTATAATTTTCCAACCGAGCAAGTCACGCCTACCCCGAAAGGGAAATGGCTTAATGGTATAATATAATAATAATAAAAGCGGTTACAATTGAACAGAAAAACGTTCGACTTTTAGTAATCAATATCTATAACTTAAATTAATTGCAATCGAAGATCCTTCAATTTTTAATGTCTATAATTTAAAATGATGTAATTTTGAATGTTTTTTTAAATAATTTAATTTTTAACATTTACATTTAAGAACTCTTCAATTTTAAAGATCTATAAATAAAAATGCCTAAATTTGGATGATTTTGAAGATCAAAAGTCAAGTTTTCAATTCACAATCTTCCAGATTGAAGAAATTTCAAATTTAAATCATCAAAAGAACAGAATTTTTAATTTTTAAACTTAAACGTTGCATACATTTTAATTTAAATTTTCAAAATTAAAAACTCTTAAATTTTGAAGGTTTACAATATAAAGTTCTACAATGTTGATGATTTACATTTGAAGATTCTTCAGTTCTAACGATTTGCTGTTTTAAATTCTTCAATTTTAAAGATTTAGAAATAACATTTTTCAAATTGAATATTCGTAGTTTAAACTCATAAAAACTTTAACATCTTTTTGAAATAGGTCTATCTTGAAGATTTTCAGTTGATGTTCTTTGAATTTTCAACATGTATAATTTAAGTTTATGTAATTTTCAATGTTTTTTTATAGTTCAATTTTTTAGATTTACAATTGAAAACTATTTAATTTTGAAGGTGTATAATTAAAAATTCTTAAATTTGGATAATTTTAGAAAATTAAAAATCAAGTTTTAAATTAAAAATCTTCCAAATTGAAGAAATTTCGACTGTAAAGCATCAAAATTACAGAATTTTAAATTGTAAAGCTTAAAAATTGCATCATTTTTAATTCTAAATTGTCCAAATTAAAAGCTTCTGAAGTTTTACGATTTACAATTAAAAATTCTTCAATTTTGAACAGTTGCAATTGAAAAGTCTTTAATTTTAAAGATGTATAAATACAAATTCTTAACTTGTGATGATTTAGATGATTTTAAAGATCAAGAGTCAAGAGTTTTCAAATCTAAATCTTCCAAATTGATGAAATTTCAAGTGTATATAATTAAAATTACCAAAATTTTAATTGTAACCCTTAAACCTTGCATAATTTTTAATGATCAATTTTCAAAATTAAAAACTTCAATTTTAACCGTTCCAGGTCACACTGGGTCATTTTGACCCATACTGTTGCTTTAAACGAACGTAGCATACAGGTATTCGAAAAAATGACTATACTACCGCGTTGCTGCTATAGTTGGAGCTCCCACCTATAGTCTAAAGCTGTTTCTATAGGGCGCGCAGTCATCAGTAGCATTTGAGAAGCTATCAAAGCCAGAACAGGGTCTAAGTGACCCATGTGTGCTGTTAGCGTCGAAAAAGGCAAAAATTTAGTATTTGAGTTTAATTAAATAAAAGTGTTTACAAAGTGAAAAAAGTGTTAAAACTTAATTTTAAGTTGTTTAAAAGTGGCTCCTACAAAGTTGATCGCAAAACGAAGATGCAGTGTCCATCTTGCAAAGGTGCTATGTGCGATGCTCATCGTATATGGATGTGCAACGACTGTGGTGGTACTGAATAAATGTACTTTATTATGCATCAGAACATTACTAAACCTGTAATAATAAATAAATTTTACTTTTCATAACTTTTTTTCTTTATTTCATGACCTAAAATATGTTCCTATTCCTATAAATTAAAAAAACACTATTTTTTACACCTCTAATATAACGTCCATCAGTATGCAAAATAAATACCTTTTTTTAAAGATACAGTAGAGGATTAATTTTTTTATTATTCTATCATATTTCGAGAGTATTCTCCTAAATTTTTAGCAAAATTTATTAAAAATTAAAAAAGTTATGATTTTTTTTTTAAAAGTCCATTTTTTTGCAAAAAAAATTTTTTCGAGAATTTTTATAGGTATGTTAAAAGTTGTAATAGCATATGTAATACACATGGGTTACTTAATCAGACCTTTAAGTATGTCCATGAATTTTGTCAAACCAAATGGTTCAGTAGTTATGAAGATATAAGCTGTCAAAAAGTGGTCTGGGTCAAAAATCTGGGACCCAGTGTGACCTTTACGTTCGAAAAAATAGGTGTGCTCTCAAAGGGTTAAAGAGGTGCAATTAAAAGTTCTACAATTTTTAAGAGTTACAATGGAAACTTTTTAAATTAAAAATATATATAATTGCAAATTATTCAATTTTCATCATTTATATTTTAAAGGTATTTAATTTTGAACTTTTTTTTTATTAGTTCAATTTTGAAGATTCAAAATTGAAAGTTCTTTAATTTTGAAGAAATATTTTTAAAATTCTTATTTTTGGATAATTTTAAAAATCAAAAGTCCACTTTTCAATTCTAAATCTTCCAAATTGAAGAAAGTTTGAATGAAAATCATCTGAATTACAGCATTTTTGTTGTAAAACTTAAAAAGTTGTATTATTACTTTTATTATTATTATATTATTATTATTATAGATTAGCAGTTCGAACTCGAAAGT
>CAKNYM010048889.1:0-25893 GCA_932195095.1 Andricus curvator
GTTTTGAATTTGATTTTCCAAAAAGGCGGTGCTAGCTTCAGAGACGTTTACGCAAGGCTTAAACAAGGATGCGTTATGTCCTCGTGGCTATTTATCATATTCATGGATAAGTGTCTAAGAACTGCACTCTTCGACGAAGAAGGTGTAGATCTCCAAACAGTTAAGGTACGTGGGTTAGCTTTCGCAGATGACAAGATTGTTATGGCAGAATCAGTCGAGGACTTGCAAAGAATGTTGAATAAACTTCATACAAGCATGAAGGACATGGGACTCAAAATTAACGTAAATAAAACAAAAATCATGGTGTTTGAGGGAAAGAGTGAGAAAACAATGTGCAACATTGTCCTAAATGATGAGAGATTAGAACAAGTTGACAAGTCGTATATCTAGGTAGTCTATTCACTAGCGACGGAAAAATAGATGGGGAGTTAGATAGGCGCATAAATAAGGGTAAACAGGTTATCGGTAGAGCAGGGTCCATCCTAACAAATAAAAACATATCAAAAAAAGCTAAAATGGCCATACACAATTCTATATTCGTACCGACTGTACTATACGGTAGCGAGACATAGACCTGTCAAGAAAAGGACAGGAGTAAAATTAACGCGATCGGCATGAAACCTCTGCGCATAATATGCGGGAAAACACTAATGGACAAAGTCCGAAACGAGACAATCCTCAAAGAATGTGGTGCAAAAGAGACAATAGTTGACACATGGGAAAGAAATCAGTTAAGATGGTTCGGACATCTTGAAAGAATGAAAGATGAACGACTGACCAAACAAGTGTATAAAGGTAAAGTAAATGGCAGAATGCCCAGAGGAAGACCACCGAAAGAATGGTTAGAATCTGTAAATGAGACATTGATCCGTAGAGACATAAGAAGCCATAGGAACACAAGAGCTTGCATGAAAAAATGCATGGACGTGAAGAAAGCTAGAGTAGTATGCCAGGACAGAAAAGTGTGGCGACAAATAGTTTGTAAACAGAGTGACAGTAGAATGAATGACGCCTGAAACAAAGATCTTGGATACTAATGGGCCCAAGTGGAGAACCATACATAACAATTTTGTGAGGCTCTTCACTTGGGGTGATCGCTAGAGAGATTGATCAGCAACCTGGGTCGGAGCAGTGTTGCGGAGTAAACGTGTCATTTAAATAAATAACACGAGAATTCCAGATCAATCTAAAATATATATACCTAACACTTATATACCTATCCACCTCATACCTATATTCCTACCTACCTTATACCTATATACCCATATGCACACTACTATTCTCCAACCGAGCAAGTCACGCCTACCCCGAAAGGGAAATGGCTTAATGGTATAATAATAATAATAATAATGTGAAGAAAAGTTTCCACTTCTGAAGGCATTGAACCAAGTTCTCAGAAAAAAATGTTAAATTTTGTACTAATTCCAGTTGGTAAAATAAAGAATGTATTAAATCTCTAACATTTCGAATTTTTTCGAATTCCTAATTGTGAGAACGTTGTTCTGCAGTAATAAGCAGATAAAAATAAATGAACAATGGTGAATTGTCATCTGAAAAATTTTCTTCGAATTCTATTGTTCTCTGACACTGAATTAAATATTAAGATCGACTATATAAGAGTGATCATAACTAATAAATCGACACTTTATCTGTCAATAATTCAGATCACAGCATATAAAATAATTTTTAAAAAATATCATGTCCTCCTAAATGATAAAGATATGAAAATCGGACTCTAATTACAGGTACGAATTACGAATATTTACTCAATTCCGTAATTACTGATTGCGTGCTGAAATAAATTTTTGTTTATCAGCCTTTACAAGATTTGAAATAATAAAAATTGTCTGTGTAAACCCAATATTTTAAAAAGAACACTTCTCTTCGAGAATATTCAATATTTGCTTTGAACGGTTCTTTATGATGCAACATTTTTAATAGGGAAAAAAGCAATGTTATTATGATTCTATTGAAAATGGCGAAATATGTACATTCTGGATTTTTTTTCTTTCATGACCTTTAATTTGATCGTTTCAATTGACTGACATTTTTTAAGCAGATGTTAGAAAATGGACAATGGCGAATCGTGATCTAAAAATTATAGGACCAATTCCATTTCAAATGAAGCAGGGAGGTCGAGCTAGCACCTGAAAAATTGTTATTCGCTAAAAATGAAGTTGATCTCCCATTCTCATGGAATTACGTACATGTTAGGGGCCATAATTTATCATTTATCTTCTCAAACCATTAAGTAATCCTTTAATATTATCCCAAAAATATATGTTGTTATTTCTTATTAAAGAAATTAATTCTCATTCTTTGAATTATCGAAATACCCTGTAAAACATATATTTGAGCCATCACAATCGGCTTAGCCAATTGTGAGAAATTCAAATTTTTTTTAGTTTTTAACATTGTTTTATAACTTTTAGAAACAAATTTCTTTTTAAGTAAGTACTAGGGGTAAATTAATCTTATAATGGTAGGAACTTACCCCTAACATATGAACCAAAAACAAGCGCGGGCAGCCCACCCATGCTCATCCGGCCATGGCCTTTTCAGGCCGTAAAATAACAAGTGTTAAATTCTTGTATGAATCACGATAAAAAAACAAAGAATTTATTACATATATGAGAATGCATAATTTTAAATTCTGAATCATGAGCCAATTAAAATTCAATTTTCGGATGAAAACAAATGGAAAATGACGAATTGTGATCTAAAAATTATGGGATCAATTCCATTTCAAATCAGGCAGAGAGGTCCAGCTTAGACTGTGAGGATGATTTAGTATTTGAATACATCATTTTATGCTAAAAATAAAGGAACACGAATTTCACAGTTCGATTAAAAATTCTTTTTTGATTTGTTACAATCATTCAAAGATAACCTACGAATTCTCAAAAATTGACACAAGCTTTTTTCAAAATACAGTATTTTCGGAACGGGCGTAGATATTGGGAATATTTTTAAAAGTAGATTTTCTCAATAATCCTACTTAAAATTTTCTTATGAAATAGGGTGATATTTACTACATATCTCTTGAGTTTTGTTTTTGGTAAACCACTACTAACATTGAAAAAATTATTTTTGAGAAATCGAACCTTTGCGTCTTTCTCGGAAACAACAAAAGATTAAAAAAATATTCGCATAAAGTTTACACACGTAGAAAAGTTCTACAAAAAATACCTCTTGCCCTTTTGCAGTGTCTTGTACCATTCACGAGAAGAAATGAAAAATTATATTCAGAAACCTTAATTTGCCAGCCTCAACAAATTGTTTAGCCCCGATAAAACTGGTGGGATTCCTTTTGAATATTAGCAGAAACTTTTTTTAATTATTGAAAAAAATTAAAGTGTGGAGTTTTCCTAAAAAACTTCTTTTAATGTTTTTGAAATACGATGAAAAAAGTGAAGATTTTCTGAAAAGCCCTAATTTTTCCCCATACTTTCTTTAAGAGTTTCTGCTTGTATGGGGAAAGCATTTTATGAGTTTTATGATGACTTAGCCATTTTTGAGGCTAAACATTTTTTCTAATGTAATTTTTTTTCTTGAAAATGATGCAATTTATCACGAAAGACCAAGATGTTTTTAATAAAACTTTTCTACATGTCTGAAATTTTATTTTGACTCAAGAAGTATGTATTTTGCATGCATTCTCGAAAAACATGTGAACAAACTTTAAATGATGGTAAAAAAACAACAAAATTTGGTGGTCAAACTGTTGATTACGGGTTCCTTCATAGGCACCATAGAATTGTATATCAAATTAAAAAATCATTATATTTTTTTTATTCAATATAAAAACTTGTGCATAATTTTACGAGAAAGAAAATAATGACTTTTTAATTATCTGCACATGGCATAGTTTATATCCAATATTTACCAATGAAGAATAATTGTGTAATGCATAAGATTGTAGGAAATGAACAAGAAGGTCAGAATTTATGTCGTTAGTTTTCTATTAACCAAATAATGGTGGGCATATACCTACATTGAGGACGAAACATTAAAATAGAAAATTTTTCGTATTTATAATAATTAATTAATATAATAATATTTCATCATAATCAAGAACGTTTTTCCTTGAAAATGTACGTACACTGTTTATTTTTTAAATATAGTAAAAAATATTTACGCATCGTCAGAAAGTAAGATATCATAAAGAAAGGTCCAATGCAAAGGCTCTTTGATGAACCTATTGACAAAAACCTATTTTCCTTTATACAAAAACCCCCATATGATGCAGTTTTCAATATACAGTATCGCCCAGTAGTATACTATTAGTATTTGGATTCATTTTCAGCTTTAAAATCAAAATTTCAATGAGCTTTTGCAATATACAATTTTTGTCGTACCAATTAGTCATACATTTTTTGCAGCCTCTCCCTTTTCCAATTATTTTCAATCCGTGAGTGATCATTATTTGGTTACACTCCCTTTCTATTTTTATTCGCAAAAGAAGAATTAAAAATTTAACTATTAGTTCAAATTTAAATAATCAATAATTTTAATGTAAAAAAATCGATACCTCAAACAGCATTAGAGATATATCAACATAAAAGTTTCGTATTCGTATGTCCCTTAAAAAATCTATCGGAATCTGCGTAGCAAATGTGTCTCTGCGGATGGCGTAGTATTGCAAAAAAAGAACTTAATGGTAAAATAATTTTAAAAAACAAGGCAAAATATAATTCAAAACATTGTTTGTTTGATCAGATCTATGTTGACGGAAAGTGTTATTCGATCTGAGTTATGAAAGTACTTAATTCCTAATAAGGAAACACATGTATTAAATGTTTTTAGTGATTCATGAATGCACTTCCCTCAAAATAAAAGAATAATTTTTGCATGCAAAGTAAACGTAATATGTGTTAGAATCATCACAGGAAGTAAAATAATAGAATATTCTCAATTATGTTCAATTGAGTAACAAAGATATGAAAATCGGACTCTAATAATAGTTACGAATTACGAATATTGACCTACTTCCGCAATTGCTGATTATGCGTTAAACTCAAATTTTATCTTCTGGCCTTCATAAGATTTACAATGACGAATCTCGTCTGCGTGAAGCGGACATTTGAGATGATACTTCTTCTCCAGAATATTCAATGTTTGTCGAACTCTAATCGCTTTGAATAAAAAATTATTTAAATCCTACAGTTTTCAATTTTGAAAGCTTTTAATTAGAAATAATATAACTTTAATTCCTTTAATTTGTAAATAATTCAAAGTTTCTCGTCGTTTTGAAATTCGAGATGACTAGTCCAATATTTTTCATAAGCTTGGCTATTAGTCCCGAATTTTCGGAACGAATAGTCCACATTCCCTTTTCCAACTGCACCAGTTTTTCGAGACAACTAGGCTCAGCCTTTGAAATTACTTTATTTTTATAATTTTAATCCGGATGTATTCAATTTATAGATGCTTCGATTGAAAACAAAATTGTTCAAGTGTTAACGCTTTGAATTAGAAATGATACAATTTCGACTCCTTTCTCATAAAATGGTCCAATTTTGAACAATTTAGTCTCTAATTTTTCAATTTTAATTTCTTTTATCAAAAAATTATACAAGTTCAATTTCTTTTTATTTCATTTCAAATGTTTTTCTTTTTCAAAAATTGTTCCTAGCATAAAATTGTTTCATTTAGAACGTTTTCAATTCAAAATCGTTCAATACATATTTTTTAAATTTCAAGCTATTGCAAGTCGGAATTAATAATAATTGTTGAACAAATTATGAAAACTCTTCGAATTGAAAATTTCATTTAATAATGGGTTTTAAATGGATTATATTTTCAGTGTTAGAAAATAAACATCCAGGAGCGGAAACGCGTGCTTCATGAGCTTGCATTTATTACTAATTGTATAAATTATACACTGTACATAATTGAAATTGTACTAACTATAGGATTATTATCTACTGAAGGGTGGTCTGTCCTAAATTTAATTATTATGTTCATCAATGATAACAGTTTGTTGCAAATATTTGTGGATTTGTCGTCACAGACAATGTTATCTTGCCACAAAACTAAGTTGCGCTATCAGATCCATGATAACGGAAATTATTATCAGATTTGAATTATAAATGTAGTTAATTCCTAAAAAGAAACGACATAGATATTAAAAATTTTCAGTGTATCATGAAGTCACTGAATATACTTCTTTCAAAATCCAACAATAATATTTGCATGTTAATGAGACGTGGAATGTTTTTAGAACTCGACAGCAAGTAAAAAAAAATATGATTATGTCAAATGAAGGACTCTGTTCTAGAATAATTAATCATTATTCTAAATAAGTCTTTAGAATGTGTTATTTTCAAAAAGACAAAATAAGAGTGTAATTACGACTAGTAAAATTTGCGAAGTAATCACCTTTTTAGGGATTAACGTTTTATTTCCTGTGCTGTAACTTCATTGTTCATTAAGTATTCATGCTAAAAATAATGAGTCCAAATAAAAGTTTTGCTAACTTTCACAGGATGACAGTTTTACTGTTTCACAACTTCACAGTTTCAAAAATGATAAATAAAATAAATATATCCACAAAATATAAAAACAGATTTTTTAGAAGATGAAATTTATCGTTGGCGTCTAGTGTCATGTTTTAACTGCGGCAATATTTACCTAAGATATGAATAATCCAGGAGTAAAAATATCATCGCAAATAAGATGTTTTTGAATATGTGAACGAAGGTATAAGAAGGCTTGCAAATTAGACAATAGTATTGTATTTTTTCAAAATTCTTAAGGAACTTTTAGAAACTATAAGGTACGTCGTATTTAGTCTCCGTCGTAATAAATAAATTTGGCTAAAGCTCCCATGTCAGAGTTTTTCGCGAAAACAAAGCCTATAGTACTGCTGAAATTTTTTAGATTCAGAATTTAAAATTTTTTTAACTGGAAAATTTGATACATTCAAATTTTCAAAATATGAATACTGTGACAGCAAAATAATGAAACTAGTATCAATCGAACTGGATTGTATTTTGTCTTCCAAACCTAATAATCGTTTATTTTCTCCTCACATCACTTTGAATACATAAAAAAAGTCGTACATATTCTGTAAAACTGATAACGTAAAAAAAGAAATGATAATTTGCAGAATAATGCACAAATCAACATCCAATTGTAAAATGTTCACTTATTTTCTAATACATATTGTTATTTGACTTTTTGCAGATGCATAAGTTAATACTTTTTCTTGGAATATGCTCAGCTTTTGCTTTAGGCCGTAAGCTGCCTGAATCTGATGAACAGAGTGAGAGTAAGTGATATATCATGTTATAGTAATTACATGTAAAAAAGGAAACTAAAAATAATAATTTTCTATACACAAGTTTACATGACTTGTGTGTATTTTGGAATCATAATTTTTTTAATTCATTTACTTTGACTATTTGACATGAGTCGACACTGTACCTGCAGAGAATTTTTTGGCTGGCAATTATTTATTATTATTATAGCATCAAGCCATTTTCCTTTCGGGGTAGGCGTGACCCGCTCGGTGAGAAGAGGAGTAATGTGAGGAAGAGGGTATAGATTTTTTGAATTGATGGAGATTTCTCGTATTATTTTGTAAATATAACACGTTTGTTCCGCAACACTGTTCCGACCCAGGTTGCTGATCAATCTAAAAAATATCAAAGCATTTCAAAAATATCCGATAATATTCTGCAAAAAACGTGTTGCAATATCTTTTTCAGGTTAAAGTTTGTTGAGGCTCATTGTGCCCAAGTAGCAATTAAAAAAAAAAGACAAAAATGTTAACACCAGAGACCCTACACGAAGGTTTAGTTTTTTATATGAATGGTTCTGGCTTACTTTGGCAGCTGACTAAAAATGTTTGATTCTATAAGTAACGATAAATATTGATACTTTTGAAGCTAAACTTCTTATCATTATTTTCCAGAAATCGTTGGTTGTTACACTTCGGGTGGCGATTTAGCGGAACTCGAACTTCTTTGCACTCATATGTTTTACAGTTACGCTGGAATTGGTGAAGATGCTTCCATTCAAATTATAGATCCATGTGAAGATATAGAAGGTCAAGGATATATAGACTTCAATGGTCTTCGGAAAAAGAATCCAAAGTTGAAAACCTTAGTTTCCATTAAGAATAGTGACAATATTTCATTATCAAATATTACTAACATTGAGTAAGTTTTATTTTTCGTCAAGGATTAGAGAGAACCTTCTAGATTGCTGAAATTGAGAATATTTTTTATATAAATTCATAGAAAATAAATATATATGACGGCCCATAAAAAAAGTTACATAAAAAAGTACCGAAAAATTAGGCCCCTTTTTTATGGAACGTCACACATTAATTTAATTGTTGTTTAAGTTCACCTTATAGAGTATTCACTGATCCGACTCTGCGAGAAAAACTTGTGAATAATATTGTCAACTTCGTAAAAAAGTACGGATTCAGTGGAATAGATCTCGATTTGTCAGATACTCCTCAAGGTAGTGGACATCCTTCTGATAAGGAAAATTTGGTTTTATCCTTGAAGGCACTCAGAGAAAAAATCGATGAAGAAGGACTCATTTTATCTACAACAGTTGATCCTAATGAAGCGACTGCAGTGAGATTTTATGATATTAAAGAGATATCCAAATATGTGAACTTTATAAATCTAAGGACTTTCAATTTTCACGGAATATCTGATGCGGACAAGAAAGTTGGCCATACTTCTCCAATGTATTTTTCATCAAAGGAAAATGCGGAGGACCGCAAGAAGAACATTGTGAGTACTTTTATTGACAGAAAGAGATTTAGAATTAGACAGTTAGGCCGTAAAATAAGACATATGAGGCAAGATTTGAATTGGTGATTTTCTAATCATTTCTCATTTCAGGATTATGTTGTGAAATACTGGATTTCGCAATTAGCTCCACCAAATAAGTTAATACTAGGAACTGTTCCTTACGGAACATCCTATACTTTAGCTGACCCAAAACAAATTGGTAGAGGTGCACTATTTTCCGAAGTAGGATCATACGCTACTTCAATAGAAGGTACTCTAGAATATTTCAACATATGTATTTTGTTAAAAAAACCAGAATGGAAACGTCTCTGTGACAAAAAACAGCAAGTACCATATATCTACAATGGCGATCAAATAGTTGCCTATGAGAATGTTGAGTGAGTGTTGAAATAAAATAATTTTCACAGCGCGTCTGCGGAAAGTTCGATTTTCCGTGCCTCCGTAGACTCTGGAAAGTTGCGAATTTTTAAGCTTCTCACTTTACACCTCTAGAGTTTGTAAAGTATGCTACTTTACACCTCTAGAGGTTGTAAAGTAACCAAAGGAACAATGTAATGAGACGTATAGAAAATACGACTTACATTGATCGTCGTATTGTCATGACTCAGAAACTGTCAGGAAATAAAATAGGCTCAACTGTATTCAATATGAATAATTGTAACATAACAATTAATATAATTAGTGTTGATGAAAATAAATAAACAAATTCACTTATTATCCGAAAATCGAACTTTTTCCTTAGACTCGCTGTGAAAAGTATTGTACTTGACAAGTGTGAGAAGCAGGCAATCCCCGATTCGTGTGATGCCATCACTCGCCTTCGGCTCGTGACGCCAACTTCACACTCATCGGGAATTGCCTACTTTCCACACTTGTCAAGTAAATAGCTATTCCACATTTATGTCTCAATAACGATGAAAATATTAAATTTTAATATTTATTTTCAGATCCATCAAAACGAAGGCTGTATATGCTGAGGAAATGAAACTTGGCGGTGTTTGGATTTATTCTGTACATCAAGATGATTTCGGTGGAGTATGTGGAGAAAAGTACCCACTTCTGAAGACCTTGAACCGAGTCCTGAGAAAAATGTCTAAATTCTGGTGTAAATATCAGTCGGTGAAATAAAGAATTTATTACATCTCTAACAATCCGAATTGTTTTGTGTTCTTGATTATAAGCAGTTTGATATATATTTATTTAAGTTCCTCTAAGTAAAAATCTACATTCAGGAATTAGATGTAAACGGTTCTGCAATAATGAGCTGATAAAAACAAATGAATAATGGCGAATTGTTATCTGAACATTTTTCTGAAATTTGTACTGTACTTTGACAATAAATTAAATATTAACATCAGCTATATAAGAGTGATCATAACTAATAAATTGAAACTGTATCTGTCAATAATTGAGATCACAATAAGTAAAATAATGAAAAGAATTTATTATGTGTTCTTAAATAACAAAGATAATGAAATCGGTCTTTAATGATAGTGGCGAATGACGAATCTTTACCTAATTCCGTAATTACTGATTGCGTGTTAAATTTAATTTTTTTAATTTGGCTTTCAAAGATTTTAAATTAAAAAAAATGTATTGTTTGAACCCCATATTTCAGAAACAACACTATTATTATAATAATTATATTATATCATTATATATACATTATATAAACAAGCCCCTGCTTGTTTTTGGTTCATATTTCAGGGGTAAGTTCTTATCATCATAATAGTAATTTACCCCAAGTGCAAAGAAAAATTTTTTTTTCAAAAGTTATAACAAAATTTTGAAAAATTTTAATTTTTTTTAAATTGGCTTAACCCATCTTGATGGCTGAAATATATGTTTTGCAGGGTTTCTAGGCAACTAAATAAATTAAAAATAAACTTTTTCAATGAGAAGGGCCTACAAAGATAGTGTAATATTCTAACAATTTTTTCATAATAAATTTATTGTTGCGAAACCACCATTATTTTTTTTCTGTGAAATACTCATGTCCAAAGTAACAACCTATATTTTTTGGGATGAGATCAAAAGAATTCTCAAAAACCACCCTTCCTATATGACACACCTAAAATGTTAAAAATGACGTGTTTGATTTTATATATTTGTACATTAAAAAAACATCACGTGCGTCCTAAACTACGACCCAAGACAGATTTATGTGTAAACATCTTCGGTAAACGTTAACTGAAATTGAAATCTTTCAAATTTTCACATTATGAAGAACACTTATCATTATTATTACACATCTAAGTACTCACAAATTATAAGAAAAATATTGAAAATTGTTTCTTTTTTTCAAATTAGACACATCATATTTACCTCCTGTTAGCCCTTAAATACTTGGCGGGAATTCTCAAAACAGAATGAAAAAGAAACCGAAAAAATGCAAAATAGCAATTTTCTAATGAATTGATACTACAAAGGGTATTTCTTGTGTTTTTTCAACATGAATTATTTTTAATCGATAAATGACGAGTTTCCAAATATTTCTTAAATATTTTAAAATTGTTTAAACAATTATTATTCGTTTAAAAAATATATTTTGCTCTGTAAGACGTGGAAAATTATTATTTTCGAGATATAAATTCCAGAGAATAATAACTTGTTACAATTTGAGGGAGAAACATTGTTTAAAAAAATGGAAATTGTTTAAATAATAAACAAATAATGATTGTTTGAATAATTTAAAATTTATTACAAAATACTTAGAAACGCGTCCCTTATCAATTAAAAATAATTCGTGTAAAAAAATCCAAAGAATACAGTTTTTAGTATGAATTTAATAGAAAAATGCTATTTTGCAGTTTTTGGGTCACTTTCCAAGCACAATGACAATGGTTTGAAAGGGGGGTGGGTAGTCAAAATTAAAACTTGGAGAGAGAGAGAGGGGGGGAGTAAGAGAGCGAAAAAGAGAGAGAAAAAGAGAGGAGAGAGAGGGGGGGAGAGCTCCTTTAGTGTCTCTGATTCGCGGTACAACGCTTGTGTCGGAGGCCTGCGTTACATATTCGAGTCGTGGTTTCACTCGACTCAGGCGCGACTCCCCATATCGAGGTCTAAGATGTTTACACATCAAAAACGTCAAAAATGTTCTTTCATTCTGCCGCGAATTATAGGCCGGGTAAGACTGTTCGAAATACTTTGGAACCATTTGGGCATAAAGAAAGATGTTTTTTGACATTATTCACCGAAGGGCTTACGACAAAGCCAAGGAACGCGTCCTCGGGTTGCAGATAGTGGATCCCTGTACCAAGGGTTTCTGCTGAATATGGTTACAATAATTAATAAGCAGTCGCGAACAATTGTCCGAGGATGGTTCCGAAGGAATAACCCCTAAGCGGAGGCGTAACAACCGTGCCGAAAGCTGAATGGCACCTGGGTGAGGTATCTTAAACGGTGACTCTGGGATACCGGTTGACCTCTCAGAGTATGCAGCGATGTCCTTACATGCGGGGCTCTACAAGGACGGACAAACTCTTTCCTTAGCTGCTCGTGCAAACAACAATAACACCACCAAACCACCAACAAGTTGTAGATTCGATTCAAAACGATCGAACGCGCAGAGTATCCGACAATGGGGCAGCAAACAGTGCCGATCACCCTAGAGATCGGGGTGCTGAAAATAATTTAGATGGAAACACGACGAAGAACCGACGAGACGTCCACATTGAGTGGACAAATCAACTCAAGGACGACTTGCTAGACTGCTACGATGCCAAAATTATCCCTGCTCACGGCAGCTTTATGACACATTAGCCCATCAGCGCGTCCTGTCAATAGCCTGGATTTACTACCGGAAGGCTTTTGATTCAACCTCTAATAGCCTTATCATCTATCTATTGGAAAGCTTGAAGGTTAATCTACACATAGTGAGATACATTGAGACATTGACGCCCCTTTGGAAAACTAGATTTAGTATCTCATCTGAAAATTATTGGGTGACAACAAACGTCATCTCCGAGAGGGGCTTCTTTCAGGGCGATACCATGAGCCCTTTGCCTTTTTTGCATCAGACATCTGCCTCTATCTCTCGCACTACAAAATTCTCCTGGAGACCTCGGCGGCGACACTAATCATCGCGAGCATAAGGTCACTCATGTATTTTATATAGATGACCTGAAGATCAATGCTTCTGGTAAAAGCAAACATCAAAGTGCTTTAAATATTGTCAAGGAGAAGACAAGAAAGATTGATGTGGACTTTGAATTGGACAAATGTGCTAAGATTCATCTGAAGGAAGGAAAGATTATTGGTGTTCCTAAGGACACTGAGCTTGTGGATATAAGTGTCATTAGACATCTTGGCACTGGAGAGACCTATACATACCTGAGCGTACCTCAAAGCCGCATTTAGGACGTAACATCAGTGGAGGAGTCTCTCCGAAGCAGATTCAAGCATCTTCTTCGACAGATTTGATCTTTAAATATTTCGGCGTTCAATAAGGTATCTGCAACTAACATACTTGCCGTTCCGGTTCTACTTTACTCGCTTGATGTGGTTCAATGAACAAAGAATGAGCTTACGGCCCTTGACATCGCCACTGGTAAAAGCATGCATACGCTTAAAAGCTTGCTTATCAATTCGCCCGTTTCGAAATTATACATCTCACGCTATCAGGGCGGACGCAGACGTCTGAATCTCCAATGTCTTCATAACCGAATTGTTTTAAGTACAGCTTACACCCTTGCAAATGGCAGAGAGCCTCTCCTAAAAATGGTCAGAAAACACGAGACGTTTGGCCAAGAAGCCCTCCTCTACAAAGCTGCGGAGCAGGCGGCCGAGACTTTTGGCCTGAATTTTAACATCAGGAGTGAGGAAAGTACATTACTCGATCTAGATGCTTTACTTCTAAGAGCCAAAGTAAAGAAAGCAGAGGTTGAAAGATTCCGCTAACAGCTACTCGACAAGAAAATCCACGGAAACTTTCAAAGAAATGTAGAGAAACAGTTCTTGTCGAAGGAGCAAAGTTTTGCTTTCCTCAGATCATCAGGGCTTAATTGAGCTACAGAGCGTTTCCTTTTCGCACGCGAGGGCAGTGTCATTTCCATCTTAGTTTACCGTGACCGCACTTTATGTGAAGAGGTTCCCAGCGATAGGTGCAGAGCGTGTAATGCACACGCTGAATACCCAAAACATATCCTATCTGGGTGTCCCACTCACGCGGGAACGAAGTATTTCTACAGACATAATGCAGCCCTAAGAGTGCTTCATTATCATCCTTGTCGATCTTACGGTGTTTGCCGCTACCCTGCCCTGCTGAACGCTCCGAGGGAGATAGAGTTCATTTCCAAAACGAGAAGTGCCAAATTTTCTAGAAATACGATTTTCGGACAGCAGCCTCCGTTTCACACTCGAGGCCTGACATTGTTCTCCAAAACTTGAAGAAACGAACTATATTCGTAATCAAATTCTTGGCTCTGGCCGAGTACAACAACACTGCCGAAGAGAGGGAAAAGGAGGAAAGGTATCAAGAGCTTGAAAGAGAGCTGCAACGGCTGTACAAAAAATTTTCGTTTAAAGTAATTGTCCTCGTGATCGGTGCTCTCGGAGGTGCAAAACTATCACTGGTTCGAAACCTTCAAGATATACCCGCAAGCCAAAAATATGCCAAGGCACTTGCGAGATGGATGCAGAAAGCTGTCATTCTTGAGCTTTGTTTCCTTAAGACACACTAGTCATTTTTAACATTTTAGGTTTAACATTGAGTCTAAACATTTTTCGGAGAAAAAACAAAATGTATTCTCTACCCTGACTTCAGAGTAATATTTACCTTCAACAAAAGTTACCTTCACTTGGTAGAATTTATCAACCACATTGGGCATGGTTATCATTTCAACTTTATTGTAGCTTCTCTTGTTCCGAAGCTAATAAATTCAAGATAACCGACTTGAAAATTATGGCCCCCCCCCCCCCCAATTTACTCTGTTCTGTATTGAGGCTCACTGAGTCTGCTGTATAATAATTTATTCAAAACCACCATGTTATGAGCCTGCGAATTATAATTAGTTGCAAAAACGCCACACTGACACGTAATTAGTTTCATAAATGGCTGCTGAATAACGCATGAAATGCTGATTTCGAATAAAATATCGTTCATTACTCGTAGTGTTCCACACGTCTCTTCACGTGAAGCTCAATGTTCGTAGGAGGTCTTAAAACACCATGGCTTTCGGCCATGGTTGTACAACATGTCATGCAAACATTGATTTCCTCGTAAAGACGTGCCTAACACTACTAGTAATGTAATCTACTGTTTCGTAACATCTAATTTTTTTTAAATCCAGGGAATGGGTAATAAACATGCCTAAATTTATCAATTAATTCTATATTTTTTAAACTCTTGTGTAGAGAGTTTCAAGGAATTTAAGATAGAAGAGACCACCATTCAGTATATAATGATCCCAGAGTAGACAATCATCAATTAAAAATACTCATGTAGGCAAAATAATTAATTTTATGTCATTAATCGTTAAAACCCGATACATGTTAATATATTAAAATTATAATTCATTATTTTTCTGATATGTGTGCTTATAATTAATGATTATCTGCTGTAGGATCATTATCTACTGTAAGGTGGTCTCCCCTAGATTTAATTATTATATTCACTAATTACAATAGTTTTTTGCAAACAGTTGTGAATTTGTCGCCGTGAATATTGTTATCTTGCCAGGAATTTTTTATAGTGAAAAAATTAGAACAATTCTAGGGGAAATTTTAATTTAGAAAATATTATTTTTTATTTTATATTTATATTTTTTATTTTTATTTTTATTATTTATTATCAGATCTTAATTATAATAGTATATTATGCGCCGAGGCGCATAATGAGGGTCTTTACGCGACAAGCGGCAATGCTCGCAGGACGATCGAAGCCGAGGCGAGATAAGTCCTGCGAGCATTGTAAGCGAGTCACGTGAAGTCCCGAATTGTGCTCATTGGCGCATATATTAGTTTATGTGGCGACGGTGCATTTACAAGTTTTGTTGCGACAGCGTACAGTATCGTAATGTTGTACATTACGATACAGCGGAGTGTAATGTGAAGAGTGATCGTCCGCTGTATCGCAATGTACAACATTACGATACTCTACGCTGTCGCATAAAAACGCGTTAATGCACCGGAGTCACATAAATGTAGTTAACACCTAAAAAGAAACGACATAGATATTGAAAATTTTTAGTGAAGCGTGAAGTCACTGAATATACCTTTCTTAAAATCTAAGAATCATATTTGCATTCTAGTTAAACGTAAAGTGTTTTTTAGAACTCGACAGCAAGGGACAATATTAATAACTAGGTCGTGTCAGACAAATGAGGTATGAAAATCGGTCTCTAGTGATAGTTGCAAATTACGAAAATTGTCATAATTGCATAGTAAATGATTGTAGGTATGTAGGGATAAATTTTTATTTTTTAGCCTTCACAAGATTAAAGATAACAATTCTCGTCTGAGTGAAGCAAATAATCAAGAAAGAGAATTTTGTTCTGAAACATTGAATATTTGTTTTAAATCATTCTTCAGAATGCGTTATTTTTAAGAAGATAAAATAACAATGCAATCACGACTGGTAAAATTTGCGAAGTAATCACTTTTTCAGGGATTAATGTTTTCTATTCTGTGCTGTAATTGCATCGTTAATTAAGTATTCCTGCCCAAAATTATTACTATAAATAAATGTTTCACAAGCTTTCAGAGATTGACAGTTTCACAGCTTCCTTCATTAAAAAAATAATGCATAAAACATGTATCCGCAAAATATAAAAACAATTTCTTCAGAATGCGAAATTAAGCACTATCACAATGAAAAACTTTTCGTTTGCGTATAGTCTTATTTTGTAACTGCAGCAATATTTAGCTCACATATGAAAAATCCAGGACTAAAAATATCATCGTAAATAAGATGTTTTTGTAGATGTTAACGAAGGTATAAAAAGGCTTGCGAATTAAACCGTAGTAATCCATTCTTTCAACATTCTTAGGGAGATCTTAGTAGCTATAAGGTACGTCGAAATTATTCTCAGTTGTAATAAATTAATTTCTGAATAAAATCTGAGTTTTTCAAATTTTATAAACTTGGAAGATATTTCCGATCTGAACTTTCTTATTAAATTGAGAATGTTTTCCATGCTTCTATGTCCGAGTTTTTTTCCGCGAAAACAAAGCATGTGATAGTGATGAGTAGTTTGATTGTATGAAATTTTTTTACGAAACTACTAATCATCCCTTAATTATTTTATATTATTGATTTTAATCGTTTTTATTCAGAAATTTAGTGTGCTTTTTAAAGAAAGTTCCTGTTGAACATTTTCTTGCTTCAATAAAGAAG
This sequence comes from Andricus curvator, assembly GCA_932195095.1. Classification (NCBI taxonomy): domain Eukaryota; kingdom Metazoa; phylum Arthropoda; class Insecta; order Hymenoptera; family Cynipidae; genus Andricus; species Andricus curvator. Next base: position 17,110 of record CAKNYM010048889.1, read on the forward strand.
GAAAAAAGTTGTTACTCAGAATTTACAATTTTTTAATTAACAAATTGAATACATTCAAGTCTTCAAAATATGAATACTGTAACAAAATATTGATGAAACTGGTACCAAATGAACTGGATCGTATTTTGTACGAATGCGAGCATCAGTTTTTCAAATTTTCATTTATACAAAATTCGTCCAAAAAATAATATTCGTTTAATTTTTTCTCACATTATTGTAAATACATAAAAAATCATACATATTCTGTGAAACTAATAAAGGAAAAGAAAAAAGTGATAATGTGGAGAATAAAACACAAATCAACACCCAATTATAAAATCTTCACTAATTTTCTAATAACCATTGCAATTTGACTTTTTGAAGATGCATAAGTTAATATTTATTCTTGGAATATGCTCAATTCAGCTTTTGCTTCAGGCCGTTAGCTGTCTGAACCTGACAAACAGAGTGAGAATAAGTGAAATATCATGTTATTGATTAATGTTAATTACATCTAAAAAAAGGACATTTTATTATTATTTTTACCAGCTCACAATGGGACGGCAGGAGGACAAAAATAAAATTTTGCAATTACTTCAATTACATTTTTAAAATTATTTTTTCTTCCTTCACTTCTTAAGGAATCATTTTGCATAAGCATGAAATTTTTCATTTTTTATTATCATTTATTCAATTCTTGCAATGTATGTCGAACCTAGAAATAATAATTTTCTTTGAAAAAGTTTGCATGACTTTTGTCTATTTTGGAATAATTATAGGCTCTAACGCTTTTAGAATGGAATGCTTTGCATATAGCTAATGTTTTGGCAAATCGTTACAGCCTATGTATCAATTTTATGATGTAAACAGTGATCATCTTATGTAAAATGTAAAAATACATGGAATAATCTTTCTTAAAATAAATTTACTTTAACTGTTCCACATAATTCGACACTGTGCCTGCAGGGATTTTTTAGCTGGTAATTATATTTCAAAATCACCTGAAAATTAGATGCGCATACGTGCGGCTTTAAAAAAAATCATCAAATAACATGTTTCTATGGAAAATCATTTTTATACAAATACAAGTGTAATTATTTTTGTAAAAATGAGAATTTAATTTGATTTTGTCAGGCTAAATAAATCTCTTTAGGATATTACTCTGAAAATAGAAATATTCAGGATGTAACATAGTTAGATGCGAAAATGTATGCGTGGATGTGAATTATAAAAAAATCTATATCTACCTTTTCCGAGGTTAGGTATTTTTTGAATTGGATATATTTTATTGCAATTATTATTGATCTAAATATATTATTGAAAACATAAATTTATTGTTCATAATTGAGGAAAATTTCCCAAAATTCTTTATTATTAGTCATATGTCATCATATTGTATTCATAATTTTGAACGCTGTAATTTTTGCACTAATTTTGGACTTACCGCCCACAAAAGCCCCCACGTAACAATTAAAAAAATTGACGAAAATTTTGATTCATGTTGGCGATATTGAATCTGTTATTTTAAATTTCATGTATAATTTTGACACCAGGCCCCACAGCTAAACATTCTATCATTATTTTCCAGAAATCGTTGGACACTGTCGGTCAAATAAAGAATTGATTACATCTCTAACAATATAAATTTTTTTTATCTCCTGACTAAAAGCAGATTAAAATTAGTATTTTTTTGATTTTATCATAGTAAGAATCTGGATTCAGGAATGAGACGCAAGCGGTTCTGCAATAATCAGCGGATAAGAACAAATGAACAATGGTGAATTTAGGTCTAAAAATATTTCTACAATTTTTATTGTACTTTGACATTTATTGACATATCAAGATTAGCTATATAAAAGTGATTATAAATTATATTTGAATACTGTATCCGTCAGTCATGGACGTCACAGCAGGTCAAATAATAAAAAAGTTAATTATGTTCTCTTGAATGACAATGATAACCTAATTCCATAATTACAGATTGTGTGTTGAACTTGATTTTTGTTTTTTGGCCTTTACAAGATTTGAGATAACAAATCTCGTCTGTGTGTAGCCCATATTTGAAAAAGACACGTCTTTTCGATGTTAAATATTTGTTTTAAACGGTTCTTCACGGTGCAACGTTACTAATAAGGAAAAAATCAATGTAATTATGATTCTGCTAAAATTAGCGAAATATTCACATTTTGTAGTATTATTTTCGTCTGCTATAAACTGTGATTTAATCTTTGTGATGAAGCATTTTAGCAATAAACTATTATTCCAGTGGTAGTGTCTACGAATCTAGAAATTTCGAAAAAAAATCTGAAAATAGATGTAAGCGGCTCTGCAATAATAAGCGGATAAAATCAAATGAACAATGGCGAATTGAGATCTGAAAATTTTTCTACAATTTTTATTGTTTTTTGACATTTATTTAAATATTAGGATCATCTATATAAGAGTGATTATAAATAAATTATTGACCGTGTATTTTTCAATTATTGGCATCACAGCGAGTAAAATAATAAAAAATATTTTATTATATCTTCTTAAATAATAAATATATTAAAACGGTAAGTAGTAAGATTTTCCAACAACATTGGGTATGGTTACCACTTCAACTTTATTATAGATTCTCCTGTTTCAAGCAAAAAAAAAATCAACATTTGCGACTTGAGAATTACCCATAACAAAAATTCACTTTTCTCTGTCTTCAGGCTTACTGTGTCTGCTGTGTTAGAATGTTCGTTACATCTAACTTTTTTCAATCGGGGGAATAGGTAATAAACATGCTTAAACTTTTTATCAAGTTATTCTATTATTTAACATCCATGTAAGAAAATTTCAAGAAATTTGAATTAGATTTAATTATTACATTCATTGTTTATATCACTTGGTTGAAAATAGTTGTGAAATTTGTGCCTTAGATATTGTAATGTTGCCAGAAATTTTGTATGGCGAAAAATTAAAACAAAGCTAGGGTAAATATTTATTTGAAAAATTGATTGCGCTATCAGATATGTGTTTTCGATAAGTGTTACCAGGTCCTAATTATAAAAATAGTTAATTCTGCGAAAGAAACGACATTGGTACTAAAAACTTCAAGTTACGCGTGAAGTCACTAAATACACTTTGCTAAAAATCAAAGAATAATATTCGCATGCTCATTGATCGTAAAATGTTTTTCAAAAGTCCACAGCAAGTGACATAGTGAATAATTAGGCCATGTCAAATAACTATGAAATGAGAATTCATCAAAATGTAATAAGGAAGTATTATCATGAAAAATTTGTCAATTGCATCTAGCGGTATTTCCTAACTACGGCAATATTTGCTTAAGATGTGAAAAATCTAGCTGTGATAATTACTTTCTAAATGAGGTGCTTTTGAAGATATAAGCGAAGTTATAGAAAATCTTGAAAATTAGAGCATAGTATTTTATTTTTCGAAATTCACAGTGGACCGGGTGCAAACAAAAAATAAATTTTGGTAATTATTTTCATTAAACATAATTAAAAGTATTTTTGTTTTCTTAACTTCCTCAAGTATCATTTTGGAAAAGCATGAATTTTGACATTTTTTTATTATCATTTATTTAATTCTTGCAATTTAGATCGAGAATAAAAACAATAATTTCCTATACACAAGTTTGCATGACTTTTTTGCGCTTTGGAATAATGATAAGCATTAGGGCTTTTAGAATACAATGCTTTGGATATAAAAGCTCATTTTTTGGGTACGAATATTATATCAATATTATAATGTAAACACTGATTATCACCAGAACCCTTAATAAGGTTGAGTTTTTTCATATGAATGCAACCTTGACTTTTGTTCAGCTTTTTTGTAGTTCTGGTCTACTGTGGCAGCTGACTGAGAAAAGTCAATTTTAATAACAAGAATAAATATTGCTATTTTTGAAGCTAAACTTTTCATCATGATTTTCCACAAATCATTGGTTGTTACATTGTGGGGGGCTCGATAGCGGACATCGATTTGTCTTTTTGCACTCACATGTTTCACAGTTACGTTGGAACTGCAAAGTTGCTTCTGTCAAAATTAATAATCCAGATAATGATATACAAGGAGAAGGACTTCATTGGTCTTCCGAAAAAGAATCCAAATTTAAAAAACTTAGTTTCCGTTCCAAATAGGGACAATGAAATATGCGATTTTCCTGTCATTCAGCAAGTTTTATTTTTCATCCAGGATTAAAGAAAATATTCTAGAACGTTGAAATTGGGAAAATCTTAGCTATGAATTCATAAAAATAAACCTATATAATGGTCGATAAGAAAAGGTTCATAAGTAAGTACCAAAAAATCGGGCCCCTTTTTATGGAAAGTCACATATAAAATAATTGGTAAGTTCACCTTATAGAGAATTCACTGATCCGACTCTGCGAGAAAAACTTGTAAATAACATTGTCAACTTCGTGAAAAAATATGGATTCAGTGAAGCAGATCTCGATTGGCATAGATTCCTACACGAGGTGGACATCCTTCCGATAAGGAAAATTTGGTTTTATCTTTGAAGGCACTCAAAAAAAAATTCCATAAAGAAGGATTTATTTTATATGCACCAGTTCATCCTAATGAAGCGAATACCAAGTGATTTTATGATATTGAAGGAATATCGACATGTGTATAAATTTCATAAATCTGAGGTACTTTACTTTTACTGAGTACTTTCACTGGCAGCAAGAATTTTAGAATTAGACAAGTAGGTCATAAAAATAAGACATAGAAGGCAAAATTTGAATTGCTGATTTTCTAATCAATTAACATTTTAGTATTATCTTGTGAAATACTGGATTTCGCAATTGGCTCCACCAAATGAATTACGTGCAACCCTATACTTTGGTTCAACCAAGACAAGTTGGTAAAGGCACACCATTTTCTGTTGTAGGATCATACAAAAGTTCACCGAACGGTGTTCTAGAATATTGCACTCGAGTATATTACGAAATATGCCCTCGGGTGAAAAACCCTAAATGGAAGCATATCTACGAAAAAGAACAGGAAGTACTATATATCCACAATGGCAATGAAATTATTGCCTATGATGATGTTGAGTGAGTTTTGAAAACAAGTTGTTCCCACACTTATGTCTAAATGATAATGGAAATATTTAATTTCAATATTCATATTCGGATACATTAAAACAAAGGCTGTATATGATAAGAAAATAGAATTTGGCGGTGCCATGATTTGGACTGCAGGTCAAGATGATTTCAGTTGAGAGTGTGGAGAAGAATTTCCACTTCTGAAAACATTGAAACAAGTCCTCAGAAAGAAATGTTCAATTTTTGTATAAATCCCAATCAGTGAAATAAAGAATTTATTACATCTCTAACAATTGCCATTTATTTACGTATTAAGATCAGCTATATAAGTAAGTAATAGAATTTTCAAAAATTAGGCATGTGCTCTTGAATAACAAAGATATAGAAATCGGACTAACGATAGTTAAGAATTGCGAATATTTACTTAATTCCATTGTTACTGATTGCGTGTTAAAATTAATTTTCATTTCTTAGCCTTCACAAGATTTGGGATAAGAAATATCGTTTGTGTAAACCCAATATTTTGAAAAGAACAATTCTCTTCAAAAATATTCAATATTTGTTTCAAACGTTTCTTCATGTTGCTATATTTTTAATGATTTTCAATTAATCATTTGTGTCATAAATTATTATTCAAAAAAGGTTAGCTACGAATACAGCAACTTTGGTACGAATTTTCGGTATGAATAGCGGGAATTAGGAAGGAGTTGGAATATTTTCAAATTTTTAATTACAAGTCGATTGAAATTTAATGAGCGGATAAAAACAAATGGACAGTGATGAATTGTGATTTGAAAATTATGGGACCAATTCCATTTTAAATCAGGCCGAAAGGTCAAGCTTAGGGTCTCAGAATGATTTGGTATTTGGATACATAATTCTATCGTAGAAATAAAGCAACATGAATATCACATAGTTCCATCAATTTTTTGTTTTATTTGTTAGAATCATTCGAAGATTACCTGCAAATTTTAAAAAAGGGAAAAAATTTTTTTCTTCAAAATACAGTATTTTCCGAGCATAAACTTTTTAAGAATATGGGAGAAAATGAAAAGGTTGAGTTTTTCTTAAAATCTTCTTTTCATTTTTTCGAAATTAGGTGAAAAAAATAAACGAGATTTCAGAGAAATCCCCAACTTTGTTATTTTGTCTCATATTTGTTTACAGTTTCTGTTTTTATAAGAAAAGAATCGTCTCAGTTTTATGGGGATTTAACCATTTCTGAGGCCGAAAACTTTTTAATATAATTTTTCTCGCCAATGGTGCCATATTTCACAGAAGAACAACAGGGATTTTTATACAAAATTTTCAGTTGTCTAGACTTTCATTTCTACATTTTCTGTACGTTTCTTTGTTTGTAAAAATTAGATTTATAAAAAAAAAATTTTCAATGTGAAACATTTTTTGACAATTCACAAGCAATCTTCAAAAGATTCGAAATGTCCAAAAACAAAATTTTGTGGACAAACTGAAAATTTTGTAAATACGTTCTTGTTTAAAATATAAACAATGTTCAAGAATTTTGTTGTTCGAAACTGATTAGAAGTAACTCGTCTACTTTAGACCAGTCATCAATCATATTTATCACCAATTCTATCTAAGCAGATTTCTTTGCAAGGCAGATTATTTACTTTTCGCAAGTCAGACATGAATTCAAAATAAAACAAAAAGAATACAGTTTTTGAAATTAGTAACTCAAATTTCTTCAGTTGTTTGTCTAAGTCCCTAGTACTTTTTTATCTCTTTGTGGAGTCTATGTACAACACAAATTGTATTTTTTAATGAAAAAGATGGGGGAAAATGTGTCGGATTTAATAAAAACAACTTGCGCATGATTTTGTTAGAAAGGAACATTTTTAAAAGTTGAACAACATTATTTAGTTTTATAACAATGTACGAAAATGAAGAGAATTTCGTATTGATATTTTGAGATGAGATTTGTCATCAAAAACTTTTTATATTATCTACATGTGGCACGGTTTATATTCAATATTTGCAAATGAAGAATAATTGTTTAATGGCAATACATAAAATTGTATAAAATAAATGAGTAGGTCGTAATTTACGTCGCAAGTGTTTTTTTAGCCAGATAATGTTAGTCAGATACCTAAATTTAAGACTGGACATTGAAATAAGACATTTTTTGTACTGATGATTGATGAATTTAATAATATGTTATCATAATCGAAATTTTTTTTAATCTTCCTACGCTTTTCATTTTCTGAATATAATAAAAAATATTTAATCATAGTCAGAAAGTAGGATATTGTAAAGAAAAGTTGACTTGAAAGACACTTTGATAAACTGAATGACAAAAAACCATTTCCTGTTATACAGAGATCTCCATAAAATGTAGTTTTCAATATACAGTACCGACCAGTAGTATGCAAGTAGTATTGGAACTCATTTTGAAGTTAAATTTCTGTGGAATTTTGCGAGAGAAATGAATCTCAAATTTTGAACTCAACATCTCGATTACCTTTTGCAATAGAAAATGTTTGTCTTTCCAATTAGGGGCTAATTTGTTACAGCCTCTTTTTTTATTCCAATCAATCCCAATATTGGACTGATCATTATTTTTTACATCCCCTTTCCGTTTTCATTTACAAAAAATTAAAAAACTTCGAATCTAACAATTTCCTCAAATTAAAAAAAAATCAATTATTCTAATGTCAAAAATCGATGCCTCAAATACCATTTGAGTTACATCAAAATAAAAATGTCATGTTCGCATGTCTTGTAAAAAATCTACTAGAATCTGCTTAACAAATTGGTCGCCTCGGAAATCGTAATGTTGCCAGAAATGTTTAATGTTAAAACGAATTTTTAAAAAACCATGGAAAAATATAATTTAAAAAATTGTTTGTGTTATCAGATATGTGTTATTTAATGAGATCTGGATTATAAAGATAATTAATTGTTGATAAGAAAACACACGTATTGAAATTTTCCAGTGATTCGTGAATATGTTTTCCTCAAAATGAAATAATAATGTTTACATTCAAAGTAAACGTAATATCTTGCAAAAACTTGATAGCAGTTAAAATTATAAAAAAATTCTCAATTATATCCTTATGAATAACAAAGATATAAATATCGGATTCTAATAATAGTTAAGAATCACGGATATTGACCTATTTCCTTAACTACTGATTGTGTGTTAAACTCAAATTTTGTTTTTTGGCCTTCAACAGATTTCAGATAAAAAATCTCGTCTGCGTAAAGCTTATGTTTGAAACAACATTCTTTTCGAGTATCTTCAAGGTTTGTTTCGAACGGTTCTTTATCAACCAATATTCATAATAGGAAAAAAACAATGCAATCATGATTCTGGTGAAATTGATGAAATATTCAAATTCAGAAGTAATATTGATTTCTATCGTAAGCTGTATTTTCATCGTTTTAATTAAGAATTCATGCAATAAATTATTACTTTAAAGCCCGTAATAACTTATACAGAAATTTCGGTACGAATTTTCATTATGAATAGCGGAAAGTGGAAAAAGAGTTTGTTCGTTATTCTGAATTTCAGGATAAGAAACTATTGATAATTTACAATTATCACACCAAATGCAAGTTTCACTGACATACGGCCTTCTTATACAAAAAAGAAATCAGGCATAAAATAAATAAATAAATAAATGAATATATATATATATATATAGAGAGAGAGAGAGGAATATAATAATTTTAATGGTTACGTGGTTCGAGCTGAAATTTTACCGCGATTTCGCTGGGAGCGGGTGCAATTTTTCACA